>SDVV010015807.1:0-14427 GCA_016164225.1 Gammarus roeselii | reverse complement strand
ATTACCTGTAACTACTACTTTCTTCAGGATATGAAGGAACGCTACCATTACCTGTAACTATTACTCGCTTTAGGATATGAACGAACTATAATATTACCGGTAACTACTACTCGTTTTAGGATATGAAGTAACGCTACTATTATTTGTAACTACTACTCGCTTTCGGATATGATGGAACGCTACTATTACCTGTAGCTACTACTCGCTTTAGGATATGAAGGAACGCTACCATCAACTGTAACTACTACTCGCTTTAGGATATGAAGGAACGCCACCGTTACCTGTAACTACTACTCGTTTAGGATATGAAGGAACGCTTCCATTACCTGTAACTACTACTCGCTTTAGGATATGAAGCAACGATACTATTACCGGTAACTACTACTCGCTTCAGGATTTGATGGAACGCTACCATTACCTGTAACTACTACGCGCTTTAGGATATGAAGGAACTTACTATTACTTCTAACTACTACTCGCTTTAGGATATGAAGGAACGCTACTATTACCTGTAACTACTACTCGCTTTAGAATATGAAGGAACGCTACTATTACCTGTAACTATTACTCGCATTAGGATAGGAAGGGACGCTACCATTACGCTTAACTACTACACGCTCTAGGATATGAAGGAACGCTACCATTACCTGTAACTTCTATTCGCTTAAGAATATAAAGTAACTCTACCATTACCTGCAACTACTACCCGCTGTGAGATATGTAGGAACGCGACTATTACCTGTAACTACTAAACACTTTGTGATATAAAGAAAAGTTACCATTACCTGTAACTACTACTCGCTTTATGATATGAAGGAACGCTATTATTTCCTGTAACTACTACTCGCTTTAGGATATGAAGGAACGTTACCATTACATGTAACTACTACTCGCTTTACGATATGATGGAACGATGCTATTACCTGTAACTACTACTCGTTTTAGGATATGAAGGATCGCTACTATTACCTGTAGCTACTACTCGCTTCAAGATATGAAGGAACGTTACCACTGCCTGTAACCACTACTCGCTTTAGGATATGAGCGAACGCTACCATTATCTGTACCTACTACTCGCTTAGGATATGAAGGATTGCTACCATTACCTGTAACTACTACTCGCTCTAGGATATGAAGGTACGCTACCATTACCTGTAAATACTACTCGCTTTAATATATAAAGGAGCGCTACCATTACATGTAACTACTACTCGCTTAAGGATATGAAGGAACGCTACCATTACCTGTAACTACTATTAGCTTTAGGATATGAAGGAACGCTACTATTACCTGTAACTACTACTCGCTTTAGGATATGAAGGAACGCTACCATCACCTGTAACTACTACACGCTTTAGGATATGAAGGAAATCTACCATTACCTGTACGTACAACTCGCTTTAGGATTTGACGGAACGCTACCATTACCTGTAACTACTACTTGCTTTAGGATATGAAGGAACGCTACCTTTACCTGTAACGACTATTTGCTATAGGATATGAAGGAACAATACTATTACCGGTAACTACTACTCGTTTTAGGATATGAAGGAACACTACTATTGCCTGTAACTACTACACGCTTTAGGATATGAAGGAATGCTACTATTACCTGTAGCTACTACTCGCTTGAGGATATGGAAGAACGCTAAAATTACCTGTAACTACTACTCGCTTTAGGATATGGAGGAACGCTTCCATTTCCTGTAACTACTACTCGCTTAAGGATATGAAGGAACGCTACCATTACTTGTTACTACAACTCGCTTTAGAATATGAAGGAACGCTACCATCACCTGTAACTACTAAACGCTCTAGGATATGAAGGAAATCTACCATTACCTGTACGTACAACTCGCTTTAGGATTTGACGGAACGCTACCATTACCTGTAACTACTACTTGCTTTAGGATATGCAGGAACGCTTCCATTTCCTAAAAACTACTCCTCGTTTTAGGATATGAAGGAGCGCTACCATTACCTGTAACTACTACTTTTTTCAGGATATGAAGGAACGCTTCTATTACCTGTAACTACTACTCGCTTTAGGATATGAAGGAACGATACTATTACCGGTGTCTACTACTCGTTTTAGGATATGAAGGAACGCTACTATCACCTGTATCTACTAGTCGCTCTGCGATATGAAGGAACGTTATAATTACCTGTAACTACTACTCGCAAAAGGATATGAAAGAACGCTACCATTATTTGTATCTACTATTCGCTGCAGGATATGAAGGAACGCTACCATTTCCTGTAACCACTACTCGCTTTAGGATATGAGCGAATGTACCATTACCTGTAACTACAACTCGCTTTAGGATATGAAGGAACGTACCATTACCTGTAACTACTACTCACACTAGGATATGAAGGGACGCTACCATTACCTGTAACTACTACATGCTTTAGGATATGAATGAACGCTTCCATTACCTACAACTACTACTCGCAATAGATATGAAGGAACGCGACCATCACCTGTAACTACTAAACGCTGTAGGATATGAAGGAATGTTACCATTACCTGTAACTACTACACGCTTTAGGATATGAAGGAACGCTACTATCACCTGTAACTACTACTCGCTTTAGGATATGAAGGAACGCTAACATTATCTGTAACTACTACTCGCTTAAGGATATGAAGGAACGCTACCATTATCTGTAACTACTACTCGCTTAAGGATATGAAGGAACGCTACCATTACCTGTTACTACAACTCGCTTTAGGATATGAAGGAACGATACTATTACATGTAACTACTACATGTTTAGGATATGAAGGAACGCTACCATTACCTGTAACCACTACTCGCTTTAGGATATGAGCGAACGCTACCATTACCTGTAACTACTACTCGCTTTAGGATATGAAGAATAGCTACCATTACCTGAACTACTACTCGTGTTAAGATATGAAGGAACTCTACAATTACCTGTAACTACTACACGTTTAGGATATGAAGGAGCGCTACCATTATCTGTAACTACTACTCGCTTTAGGATATGAAGGAACGCTGCCATTACCTGGAACTATTACTCGCTATAAGATATGAAGGAACGCGACCATTACCACTAGCTACTAAACGCTTCATGATATGAAGGAACGTTACCATTACCTGTAACTACTACACGCTTTAGGATATGAAGGAACGTTACTGTTACCTGTAACTACTACTCGCACTAGGATATGAAGGAACGCTATCATTACTTGTAACTACTACTCGCTTTAGGATATGAAGGAACGCTTGCATCACCTGTAACTACTACTCACTTTAGAATATGAAGGAACGCTATTATTACCTGTAACTACTACTCGCTTAAGGATATGAAGGAACGATACCATTACCTGTTACTACAACTCGCTTTAGGATATGAAGGAACGCTACCATTACCTGTTACTACAACTCGCTTTAGGATATGAAGGAACGCTACCATCACCTGTAACTACTACTCGCTTTAGGATGTAAAGGAACTCTACCATTACCTTCTACTACTCGCTGTAGGATATGAAGGAACGCTACCATTACCTGTAACTACTATTCGCTTCAGGAAATAAAGGAACGCTACCATTGCCTGTAACCACCACTCGCTTTAGGATATGAGCGAACGCTACCATCACCTGTAACTACTACTCGCTTAGGATATGAAGGAACGCTAACATTACCTGTAAATACCACTCGCTTTAGGATATAACGGAACGCTACCATTTCCTGTAACTACTACTCGTTTAAGGATATGAAGGAACGCTACCATTACCTGTTACTACAACTCGCTTTAGGATATGAAGGAACGTTACCATCACCTGTAACTACTACTCGCGTTAGGATATGAAGGATCGCTACCATCACCTGTAACTACTACACGCTCTAGTATATGAAGGAACGCTACCATTACTTGAACGTACAACCTGCTTTTGGATATGAAGAAATGCTATCATCACCTGTAACTACTCTTTGCTTTAGGATATGAAGGAACGCTACCATTACCTCTAACTACTACTCGTTTTAGGATATGAAGGAGCGCTTCTATTACCTGTAACTACTACTCGCTTTAGGATATGAAGAAACGCTACCATTACCTCTAAATACTATTCGCTTTAGGATATGAAGGAACGCTATCATTACCAGTAACTACTACTCGCTCTAGGATATGAAGGAGCGCTACCATTACCTGTAACTACTACTCGCTTCAGGATATGAAGAAACGCTACCATTACCTCTAAATACTATTCGCTTTAGGATATGAAGGAACGCTATCATTACCTGTAACTACTACTCGCTTTAGAATATAAAGGAACGCTACCATTACCTGTAACTACTACTCGCTTAAAGATATGAAGGAACGCTACCATTACCTGTTACTACAACTTGCTTTAGTCTATGAAGGAACGTTTCCATTATCTGTAACTACTATACTCTTTAGGATATGAAGGAAATCTACCATTACCTGAAAGTACAACTCACTTTAGGATTTGAAGGAACGCTACCATTACCTGTACCTACTACTTGTTTTAGAATATGAAGGAACGCTACCATTACCTGTAACTACTACTCGTTTTAGGATATGAAGGAGCGCTACCATTACCTGTAACTACTACTCGCTTCAGGATATGAAGGAACGCTACCATTACCTGTAACTACTACTCGCTTAAAGATGTGAACGAACTATACAATTACCGGTAACTACTACTCGTTATAGGATGTGAAGGAACGCTACTATTACCTGTAACTACTTCTAGCTTTAGGATATGAAGGAACGGTACTATTACCTGTAGCTACTACTCGCTTTAGGATATGAAGGAACGCTACCATTACCTCTAACTACTACTCGTTTTAGGATATGGAGAAACGCTACCATTACCTGTAACTACTACTCGCATTAGGATATGAAGTAACTCTACCATTACCTGCAACTACTACCCGCTGTAAGATATGTAGGAACGCGACTATTACCTGTAACTACTAAACACTTTAGGATATTAAGAAAAGTTACCATTACCTGTAACTACTACTCGCTTTTGAATATGAAGGAACGCTACTATTGCCTGTAACTACTACTCGCTCTAGGATATGAAGTAACGCTACCATTACCTGTAACTACTACTCGCTTAAGGATATGAAGGAACGCTACCATTACTCGTTACTACAACTCGCTTTAGGATATGAAGGAACGCTACCATCACCTGTAACTACTACTCGCTTTAGGATATAGAGGAACGCTACCATTACCTGTACCTACTACTGCTTTAGGATATGCTACCATTAACTGTAACTACTACTCGCTTAAGGATATGGAAGAACGCTACCATTACCTGTTACTACAACTCATTTAAGGAAATGAAGGAACGCTACCATTACCTGTTACTACAACTCGCTTTAGGATATGAAGGAACGCTATCATCACTTGTAGCTACTACACTCTTTAGTATATGAAGTAACGCTACCATTACCTGTGCGTACAACTCGCTTTAGGATATGAAGGAACGTTTTCAGTATCTGTAACTACTACTTGCTTTAGGATATGAAGGAACGCTACCATTACCTGTAACTGCTACTTGTTTTAGGATATGAAGGAGCGCTACCATTCCCTGTAACTACTACTCGCTTCAGGATTTGAAGGAACGCTTGAAAACCTGGAACAACTACTCGCTTTAGAATGTGAAGGAACGCTCCTATTCTCTGTAACTACTACTCGCTTTAGGATATGAAGGAACGCTACCATTACCTGTAACTACTACTCGCTTTAGGATATGAAGGAACGCTACCATTACCTGTAACTACTACTCGCTTTAGGATATGAAGGAACGCTACCATTACCTGTAACTACTACTCGCTTTAGGATATGAAGGAACGCTACCATTACCTGTAACTACTACTCGCTTTAGGATATGAAGGAACGCTACCATTACCTGTAACTACTACTCGCTTTAGGATATGAAGGAACGCTACCATTACCTGTAACTACTACTCGCTTTAGGATATGAAGGAACGCTACCATTACCTGTAACTACTACTCGCTTTAGGATATGAAGGAACGCTACCATTACCTGTAACTACTACTCGCTTTAGGGTGCAACTTAAATAGTTGCTGGCGTAATTGACTTTATAGATAACCCCTAGAAATGACATCACAACATATTCCTATAACCAATCCATGCTAAAGCTATTCCTAGCTTCCCATGAATAATGTGTAGTATGCATTGGAAACAATGCACAGCCCGCTCTGCCAGGCTGATACAAAATCAACATTTGCTTGCAGTTAAGCTATCGTAACGTTACTTTTTGTTGCAATTTATTGATTAGCAGCGGTTAACAAGCGTTCACGAGTGTAAACAGACAGCAACAGGCTTTTTGACTTAAACAATGTCGCCTTTTGATAGTAATATTGGTTCTGAAGTAGGACGTCAATGAGCATCGTGTGTCAGTAAAATTTGTGCTTGAAAAAAAACAATAAACAGAAAGGTTGTAGTGGGAAATAGCATTTAACGACATTTTCTTGAAAAAACTCGAATCAGCACCTGAAGTGAAAGCCACCCACCCACGATATGGATTTGAGATTGATCCAGTTTCGTTTATCGTTAAACAATGCTGACCGGTGTCATTGCTGGACATCGGTTTGCAACGAGAAAGTAACAATGCCGGGCATCATTTTACACTGTTGTTTTCCAGGCACTATTTAAACCTTACAGGTGTCTTTGACGGATACTCTTTACAAAGAATATTCTGGTACTAATGCCGGAGATTAATTAGCGGCGATTCTGGTGAACTTTGTCGAGCCGCGACCAAGAGGTTTTGATTGAATCGCCGTTTACAACTTTCACTGTAAGTTTGTTCCATTCCTCGACAACTCTTTACGTGGTGTCGAGTAAGATACTCTTACCAACAACTTTATCTTCATTATATCTAGTCACTCCGTTCGCATCTAGAGTGAAAATGCTCGCTTGGTTGACGTTTTCCTTACCATATGTAGGGAATATATACTACATGCCTTACAAAGGGAAAAAATTTATCGAATTGTGTATGTGGTTTTGGGCCATCTAGTCTAGCATGTCACGGAAACTTTAGGAGTTTAGAATTGGTGGTGAGAGGGCCTGGTCTCTTGACCCCCTCCCTCCCCTTCTTCTCTGCCGAGAGAATTCCCGCCACATTCATTACCTGAATGTTTCCCTTCCGTTTTGAGTGTTAAATAAAAGTTATTACTCTGTATCCCGAAAGTAAATAGTTCCAAGTTTATTATTGCATTGAAATCAGTATCATGATGTGGTAAAGTAATGTTTTTAATTGAGCTAAACAGGCCTACGTTGATAGTTATTAAGTTTGAAGTAAATCATTCGTTTTTTGGGGCTGGGGGACAACAGGAAATTGTCTCTTGGGAGGTGTGGATACCGCAAAAGCCCGTCATCGCCTGATGTCAGCCAAAGTATATCCGAACCTGGTGTGGTGAAGACGTATATCGTGTTCGCTTGTCCCCGAAATACAAGATGAAGAAAGAATACCGACACGCTCGACCACACGTGACTATGTGTTGATTGGATAGATTAGATTTTAGCTATTCGTAGGTGGAGTGACTTACCCATGTAGTAAGAACACTTTAGAATTAGTGGTCGACGATGGCAAAATCTTCACAATACAGGAATACTAGACAAGTAAAACCGTAACATCCCAGCCGGATGATGTTTATAAGGTAGTTGAGCAAAATTATTTGGAAAGTTATCAAGATGCTAGAAACTTGAGTAAAGAAGACTATGCAACCGGTTAGACAGGGAGAGATCTTCTGTATGTGTGTTGTGGTCGCAGAAATCTTGAAAGTCTCCAGTTGATAAAGTGTTATGTGATCGTTCATGGGTTGTGATGAAATCCTTTGAAAGTATGTTGTCGTTTATAAATATTTTTCAACTATTATAGGAAATCACCCTGCTTAGGGAAGGTAACAAATCATTTCAAATTTTGATGTGTAAATTGTTTTGTGGAAAAAATCACCTAGTTTTTGGGAACATGGTAAATTACACTGTGGTCGTACATTAAAATCGTTTGCAGTTCAGGGTCATGGTAAGAGCCTGGATTTACTGATACATGGTTACATGGCAAATAATTGAAGGATGTTGATGTTGACAATTAGTCATCAAGGTTAGTCTTTGCCAGCCACTTGTTGAGGACTGCATTGGTTATCATTGGGAAATACCTTGTCAATGTTTGATAATTTTTAATTATCATAAGTAGTGAGTGGTTTAAGATGGCAAGAAACCGTCAAACATAGTCACGACTATTAGAAAATGGTTTCATGAAGTATTTTTTTTAGTTTGTTTCAAAACATTGAGAAGCAGTATATTTCTCATGAAATAAGTTGTTGAAATGTTCTTGAAAACCATAATTTTAATTGACAGATGATTGAAAATGTACGTTGATATTGGCAGCATAATTTTCAAGGTTATCGACCAATTATTAAAAGCTGCATTGGTTATCATTGTGGATTACCTTGACAATGGTAAACGGCTGGAACGCCGCCAATTTATAATCCAACCTGATAGCTATGGTGTCCTGAAGAAATGTGTTTTATCAAATGTGTTCCTGTGTTTTAAGAAGTTGTGCGCTTCTCACGAAATAAGTTACGGAATATTCTGGAAAAGCAGAACTCCAATCAACAAGAACTTAATAAAGTAGTACTTTGTTGTCCACTCGCCATCAAGTGATGAATGGTAAATCAATAAACCTTATGGTTCAAGGCTGTGTGATTCTGTCTACATAATGAAGGTATAGTCAGGGTGCCGTGGATATTTTTTTTCTGGAGTTGTTTCAGTGCTTTTAGAAGTAGTGTACTTCTCAGACAAAGTTCTTTAAATATATTTTTCGTGAAAAAGTATTTCAATCAACTAGTTGGTCAAATAGACTCAATCCACACAGTTATAGTAAGCGGACAGTGGTAAACAAATATTATCTAAGGGATACATTGTACATGGTTCCAGAGGCCGCTAATTGAGGAAGTAATGTAGCTCGGGGACTAAGACGGGCTTTATTACCTCTCTTATTCCAAAGTTGGGACAGTGTTTCAGCGCAGACCCCTTCAATACCCCGAACAATTTAGATGTACTTGCAATGAATTGGAAACTTGCTTAAGGGCACATCCATAATGCGGTGAAAACGCAGGAACAGATTCAAGAAATGGAGGTTCGAGATATGACAGTCAGCAAAGCCGCACTTCGAAATTGGCAGCGGAACATGACAAGAAGTTGGAGAAGATCCGCTTGCATGTCACAAGGTGCAACCGCTTGATCGATGAGACACGAGTTGATCCACCTTACAATGCCACTCCATCTGTTAGTGATACAACAAGGAGAGCTGCAAAGGTGAAGTAAAAACTATTGCGTTAAAAAAATTATCCTACGATATTTTCTGGCAATCATTTACAGCTGTGGATCTGAGTCCAGACTACGAGCCCTTGGAGAGATTCCATTACCAAAAGAGCTAGTTGAAGGGGCCACTTGAGCTGTTTTGGTGAGATTTACTCAAACAAATGAAGCGTACCCCGAACCACTAGTCATGTTCAAGAAGAAGTTCGGAGACGACTCATGCATTCGCTGTGCTCATCTCTTGCTTCAGATGACATTTAGGAAACTTCGAGATCATTGGCGTCCTTGCAACCATATAGGCAAAGCTAGTGGCTCGTCAAGCTCGTAGCATCAAGCCTTGCTTGCCAAACTCGTAGCATGCAGACACGCTCGCCAAGCTTGTAGCATTTAGCCTTGCTCACAAAACGTGTAGCATCTGGCCCGCTCACCAACTCGTATCAAATTGCTTCGCTCGCCAAACTCGTAGCATTTAGCCTTGCACGTCAAACTCGTAGCATCATGCTATTCTCTCCAAACTCGTAGCATCTAGCGTTGGTCGCCAAACTCACAGCATCTACCCTCGCTCGCACAACTTGTAACATCTCGCCTCGCTCGCTAAGCTTGTAACATATAGCCTCGCTTGCCAAAACTCGTAACGTCTGTCCTCGCTCGTCAAACTCATAGCATCTAGCCTCGCTCGTCAACCTTGTAGCATCAAGTTTCGCTCGCCAAACATGTAGCATGTAGCTCGCTCGTCAAACTCGTAGCATTTTGCCTAGCTCGCCACACTCGTAACATCCTCGTAGCATCTAACCATTCTCGCAAAACTCGTAGCATCTAGCTTTGCTCGCCAAACTCGTTGCGACTAGCCCCGCTAGCCAAACTTGCAGCATCTCGCCTAACTCTGCCAACATGTACTCGGAGCATCCATCCCCTCTCACCAAACACTAAACATCTTGCCTCGCTCGTCAAATTTGTTAAATTTAGCCTTGTCATCAAACTTTTAGCCACTAGCCTCGATTGCCATCTTGTAGCATCTAGCCTCGCTCGTCAAACTCGTAGCTTCTAGCATCGCTCGCCATAGTCGTTGCATTTAGCTTCGCTTGTCAGGCTTGTAACATCTGGCTTCGCTTGTCAAACTCGTAGCATCTAAGCTCGCACGCCAGTCTCGTAGCATCTAGCATTGCCTGCTTAACTTGTAACATCTAACGTCGCTTGCCAATCTTGTAGCATCTACCCTCGCTCGCCAAACTCGTAGTTTTTAGCCACGATGGCTAAACTCGTAGCATCTAGTCTAGCTCTACAAACTCGGAGCATCCAGCGCTAAACTCGTATAATCTAGCCTTGCTTACCAACCTCGTAGAATCATACCTCGCTCGCCAAACTCGCAGCATTTAGCCTCGTACCGAAAACTCGTAGCATCTAGCCCAACTTGCAAAACTCGCAGCATCGAGCCTTGCTCGGCCAACTTGTTGCATCTAGTCTCACTCGCCAAAATCGGTGCATCTAGCCTCACTCGCCATGTAACATCTAGCCTCGCTCGCCAATCTCGTAGGATCAAGCCTCGCTTGCCAACCACGTATCATCTAGCTTCGCTCGCCAAACTTGTAGCACCTAACCTCGCTGCCAAACTCGTAGCATCTAGCCTTGCTCGCCAAATATGTTACAAGTAGCCTCGCGCACCAAACTCGTAGCATCTTGGCAAGCGTAGTATCATTGAAGCACCAACGCAGGAAGTTCATCAGCGGAAGGCGAATCGAAAGTGCTCTGTCGTCCCGGTGCCACTGTGCAAACCCTCACTAGTCAAGTTAAAAAGCTGAGCACCACGAACGACCACCTCAATATGGTTCAAGTAGGTTTTGAGAACCTGCAAGTTAATACGCCCGATCGACTATTTTGCTCAGAAGCGCTTCTTGATATATACAAAAATCTTGTTCAGGCACGGGACACTATAACAAACAACAATGGTATTATTACCGGCATTTTGTCATGGATGGACCTCACAAATAATACACATGACTGGATTGAGTACATCAATCGTGCTGTGGAAAAGATAACTAACGAAGAAGGACTAGGCTGTACAAACACAGAACGTGTTAATGAAGGAAGATTGGAATTAATCCAGCGCTACGGAAAGCATCTCCATTTACGAAGCATTTTACTCAGTACAGCAGGGAAAAATATCATAACAGACGATACTCTACGATGAGTACAAAAATTAGACCGCTAAACGATATCAATCAAGACACGAACGGATACACCTAACAAGGGACCTAAACGAGCAAAAAAAGGAGCAAAAACTCGTGCAGCTACCAAGGCAAAACCCTGACAAAAGGACCGGGTGGGGCAGCGGAAGCATTTATGAAAGTGAATTGAGTGGCGCTCTGCGCAGCTCACCAGAAGACGTGTCATCCAAAACAGAAGAAGACAAGTTAAACAAAACAAATAAAAGAGGTCATTTTTTTCTGCCGGAAGCATCTTTTTCAAGCTATAGTGAAAATGAACGAATAGGATATCGTTGGTACCAATGAATTATGTCTGGACATGTACGACCAAAATTTCCTCTCCAAGCAAGAGGGATGGAGGGTCAGTGCTTTATGTTCAATAAATTCTTCGTCCAATACTTCACTGGGTAGAAGCAATATTATTTTTTTATGAGATAATCCTGATCGACAGTATGTCTTTTGAAGGATAACACTTAAATTGTACTAGTAGAACGAAGTACTAGATCAACAGTTGGGGAAGAAGATGTTCCCTGTGACGAATTGGACAATGTCATTTCTGCATCTCATGAGAGTATCTAGATGAGGGATTTCAGTCTATCTGACATTAATTGGACAACCCTGGGAGCTGAATTACATGGTGGCAGGTAGCTACGACTTTTGAATAATAACAACCTAAAACAGTACGTGGAAGAACCAACCAGATGGCGTAGCATCTTAGATCTTGCTTTATCGACCGAAGAACAACTAATAGAACTGGTAACAGTTTAAGGAAAAATAGGTGCTCACCATACAATTGAATTCTACACCGCAAAAAATCAAACAATACGAGAAGCAGCACGGTATAACTACAGCTTCGCAGGAGCTCGTCTTGACAGCTTGGAAGACAAAGCTGCAAACGTAGACTTCAAGTACCAATTCGATGGAAGGACCGCTGTTGTATGCTTTGTGAATCATGGAGATAGGGTGGTGCAAGCAAGCAAGCGACACACACGGAGAGGAAAGTACAAATAAACAATCCCACTTGGCTAAATAATGATGTCCAGGAAGCAACTGTATTGTATCAAGTCCTCAAAACTAATCTGACACCAGAATCAGACAAAGTGCATGGGCGGGCTGGGAGGAGAGCGAAGAGAGCGGTCAAAAAGGCCTAGCGAAAAGTATATGGAAGAGCTGTTGCTGAAATGGCAAAACGCAATATAAAAGGGTTCTACGCACATGTTAAAGAGAGACGTGCTGTACGTGACAGCATTGGCTCTCTACGAAATAGTGCAGGAGAGCTCATCCGATGCAGACATGTCTTACATACTTAACGAATACATTGCAATGCAAACGTGTTCACAAATGAGAATATGAACATCATCTCA
Source organism: Gammarus roeselii (assembly GCA_016164225.1). Lineage (NCBI taxonomy): Eukaryota > Metazoa > Arthropoda > Malacostraca > Amphipoda > Gammaridae > Gammarus > Gammarus roeselii. The sequence continues at coordinate 1,504 of SDVV010015807.1, read as the reverse complement.
AAAGTCGAACTGCCTGTAGAAGTGCAATCTCGTGAAAATATTTCCTTCCTTATTGATGAAGAAGAGGAACAACTCAGAATATTAAAAAAATTCAAATCTACTGTAGCAGATGATCTGCTTCCGAGAATATTACAGTCCTTCTCTGAAATCATCAGCAGTCAACTGATGGAGGTCTTCAATAAGTCTATGACACCTGGAATAATTCCAAATGATTGATAAACAGTAAATATCACAGCTACATTCAAGAAGGGTAATAATCAAGAGCCAGGGAACTAGGGACCGATCAATTTCACATCTGTGGTGGGAAACACGTTGGAAAGATTGATAAAAACTATTATAGCGTGTCCCCTCGAAAGACACCATGCACCTCATCAAGGAAGCCTAACGCGGCTTCAGAAACAAACTTTGCTGCCTGACCAATCACCTTGATCTTCCCAATAAGTTCATCATCAAAACATACGATGAAGTCAAAGTTGTCGACCTTATTTATCTTGAATTTCTAAAAGCGTTTAATAAGGTCCTCCATGAACGCTTACTGAAAAAAGTGAAGACGCACGGCATAACCGGGAATGTTGGTAGGTGGTTCAGAACTTGGCTCACGGGCTGCAAGCAACGGGTCTATGTAGGCCAAGGAATAGTCAGTGGGCTGCGTGCGGTAACATCCGAGCCACTCCTCTTAATATTCTATATGAATGACCTCGACACCGGCATCGTTAGCAAGTTATCCAAATTTGCTGACGACCTCAAACTGCCACTCAGGGGACTGTGAGCAAGATCGTTTATATATTGAAAGGAATTATAATCTAGCGGATTAGTCTGATATGTGACAAATGATCTTAAATATTGAAAAATTTCCTGATATTGGAACACACAATTAAAATTTTGCTTACTTGACCAGCATGTGACTGAAATCGACCTACAACGAGATCTTGAAATGTTAATCACCTAAGATCTCAACTGGAAGAACCAATTAAGTGGGGACTATCTACAAGAGAGACAATTGAGTCCTTTGCTTTGTATCCAGAAATCTCCACTATAAGTCCAGGAACATCGCGCTCCCGTTGGGGGAGCGCAATTTAGGGACTTTCGCCAGACCCTAAATGGAATAAGCAGTACAATAATTTTGGTTCCCTCACCTAAGAGCGGATATCAACAAAATGGATCGTGTTCAGCACCGAGCAACAAAAATTATCCCGGTACTGAGAAATAAGACATATCTGCAACGACTCGCCGACTTAAGCTGATATCACTTGAAAGAAGACGACTTAGAGGTCAGTTAATCGAAACCTTTAAATATATGAACGCGTTAACTAGAGATTGCCACGATGGTCTCTTTGAGCGAGATTATAACACGCGGAATAAAAATTATGGACAAAAATTGCAGCTGAATTTAATCAGAACATCAGTTGCCGGAAACTTCTTACCAATCAAGATACCAACAATTTGGAACCGTTCACTACATGCTGCGGTTAATAGTTACAACGTAAACACTTTTAAAACCGGT
>SDVV010015806.1:0-14427 GCA_016164225.1 Gammarus roeselii | reverse complement strand
GTACTCGTGGGATCCGCGGGACTCGGGGACCCGGGGTTTCGGGAACCCGGGGGACTTGGGAGACCTGGTGGATTTGGGGTGGTCCACTTGGATCTTTCTGGGGCTCTTTGGGACACCCTTGAGACCCTTTGGGAGCCTTTTGAGAAACTGTGGGACCCTTTAGAAGCCCCTCTGAATCCTGGAACCTCTGCTCCCCCCTCCCAGTGCTGTAAAACCCATACACAGAAAAATATTTGTGAGATGCATGAGTATAACAATTAACCATTACAGTTTGCGGATTGCTGGCGCAGAGGGTGAGGGTCGCGTCGAGGCTGGTCGAGGTGCGTCGAGATCAGTCGAAACATGTTAAGGCGAGTCGAGTTGGTCGCGACGAGTCGAAACTGGCCGAAAAGATTCGAGACAAACCGAGATGAGCTGAGGCGAGGGGTCTCGGGGGACTCGGGGAGCTCAGGAAGACCCGGGGGACATGGGTCACCCTCCGGGATTCATCGGGCTCTTTGGCGACCCAAGGGACCAATGCCCCCCTCGCCCTGTCTCCTTGAACAATCAGTGCGAAATCAATAATCCGAGCAGTTTTTCTGCCCATGACGAACCTGCTCTTCTTGTTAATGATTCACAATATTATTACGCTGGGGTATGTGTGCGGGAGTTCGTGTTGGTGGTTTTGTGAGTGGGTATTTTTTCTTCAGTCTGTGCTCGCTGCGCGTGCACGGACCATACGCAGGTTCTGGGGTTTACCTGGATTGCGCAGCTATAAAACCTTGTGACGCGTTGCGGTTGGAGTCAATCTACTACTAAATTGTACTATAAATAAAATAGACCGCGAAGCTGTGAACATTGTGTTTCGTTGCTGCCGGAGCTGATTTTGTTCTTGTAGCCGTGAACCTTGTACCGATTTCGACGATACTATTTGAGTGCACTGGCGTATGGACATAAAACTCATGAGGTTCTTAGGGGTTGGAGGCGAGGTTTCGCTTCGTTTCATCTAAGTATTTATCTTACCTAAATAAAAAACTGTATTTAAACTATTAAACCGCGTAGCTGTAAATATTGTGTTGCGTTGCTGTCGGAGCTGATATTGCCCGTGTAGCCACTGACCTTGTACTAATCTCGACGATTCTACCTGTACGCACTAGGGTGCGCACATATCACTCTTTATGTTCTAAAGGATTGGAAGCGGAGATCCGTTTCGAGTAAGCGTTTTTTCTTTTGCGCACTAGCGTGCGTCTGACACTGCTAAAATTTTCAAATTTTTTCTAACGTCGAAAGCGTTGTTTCGTTTATTCCTCGCGCACTTAGGCGTGCGAGCCTACTGGAATCAATAATCATCGAACCCTACGGGGGAGCCTATTATGTCTCACGTTGAGGCTCTGGTGGAAATGAGGCTCAAATCAAATCAAATCACACCGCTTAGCCCTATTGCGCTAAAGGGGTCCGGCCGGGAGACCCCGCAACACACCCTCCCGTTCTCGAGTGCACTCCGCGACCAGGGTAGGCAGCAGGGCCGAACAGTGTGGCTGGTTTAACCCTGTCCGCCCACGACCATCCTGTCTCTCAATGCGATGCCATGGGAGTGAGAGCATATAAGGGCAACGCCAAAAATCATCAATTTATAATCATTCACCACTCACGTCAATATTTCACGCTACCTCCACACTCACGTCTCTCCTCCCAACGCCTGTTTTATACCATTTATCCACCCAAACTTCGGTCTCCCTCTACATAGGCCTACGTCCACTCGGCTCTACTTTCAACACTCTTCTCCACCAATCTCCCTTCATCCATCCTCACCATATGCTCGAACAATGCCAGAACACGCGCATCCACTCTGTCTTCGAACTTCTTCACCAACCCTGTTTTATTTCAAATTCCGTCATTATTGATCCTGTCACTCAGCGTCACACCAGCCATGCTCCTCAAACATTTCGTCTAAAAGACATTCAACCTTCTTCTCTCTTCTGTTCTCACCCCCAAGTCTCAGCTCCATTGGGCACAGTTCGGACAACTACACCCTCATAATGCCCTCTCTTTGATTCCATCATCAGCATCCAACAGCTCATTGCACTATTCAGTACGCACAACACTTTACACTCTTCCTTCACTAGCGATTTCACTTCAGTTTCACAAGGTCAGTCTTCTCCACGTGGAAGCCCAGATACTTAAAACACTGAAATTTCTCCAATAACTCTCCATTTAGAAAGACACTTATTCTGTCCGCATCAACATTCCTCGAGCATCTCATTACTTTACTTCTAGCTCACTCGAAGCTTTCTCCTCTCACACACTCGACCAAGGTCAGATACTAGTCTACACAGCTTCTCCTCTGAATCCGCCATCAGTGCCGCAACATCCGTTACATCATCCATGTAGAGAAGGCGCAGTCAAGGAGACATAACACAGCCTTGTCTCAAACCCACTTTCACTGCAACCCAATCACTCACCTCGCTTCCCACTCTAACACATGCTCAGCTGTCAACATAGAAACTCTGAACTGCTTTCACCAGATATCCGCCCATTCCATACAACCGCAACACCCTCTACAGCGTTTCTCTGTCAACCCTGTCGTAGGCTTTCCAAATCCACGTATGCCCAGAACACTTCCCTTCGCAAGGTACTTCTCACAGACTTGTCTTACAGCAAAAGTCTGATCGTCAAATCCTCTACCACTCCTAAAACCACACTGTTCCTCTCCAATTGCTCCATCTGTACAGTTTGTAATCCTTTTGATCAGCATTCGCCCGTACAACTTTTCGACCACACATAATAAACTGATACCTCTCGAGTTGCAGCACTCATGTTCATCTCCTCGGCCCTTGTACAGCGGAACAATGCAATCACTGCGCCACTGGATCGGCACCACGCCGACAATCGTTACTCCACCCCTTTTCAGGCACTCCGTCGCAATACCATCCAAATCAGAAGCTTTTCCTGCCTTCATCAACTCCACAACATCCCGCACCTCACAGAAACCGATTATTATTACCTTCAGGTAAGCGTTGAACTGTAGAGAGTGAGATGCTATCGCTCTGCTGGCAAACCAGTGACCATAGTGTATGGGTTCCGAGTAGTAGTCCATGGCTTCTAACGAGCCGAAAAGGACTAAAATCTATCAACGGCATCTATAGGTGGCAGCCACGCTACCAACTATAGATAGATATAAGACTTCAGTGACGCAGCATACAACCACTGACATTTATGGAGTGGCCGAGGGAAGGATCCCTTAGTGGATGGTGTTGGGGAAACAACCCTCAATGGAACGAAGTTGGGGACTACTCATATATGAAGGGACCAGGCTGAGTACCGTTAATGTAGAAGCAGAGGTGAGAGCTGTGAATAGAAAAGGCCGGCGAACAGCTCATAGTAGAGCGGCTAGGAGAGAGGCCAGTCGATAATGGATGGTAGCCGGGAAATTGCCTTGAATAGAAGGGGCTGGGCGAAATACTAGTGATGGAGAGTGTGGGGGACTGGTGTTGATAATAATGTTTATAATTTACTCTTCACTCATTAGAATAGAATTTTGAGTAATCCGCCAGGGTATGGCAGACGAATCCAATCCGGCATCACAATAGAAACCAAAATTTTGTACGTATAGTTCACTCACAGTATTACCTTCTTGAGTGGATAATATTTTTTTCCACAGTCGTTACGTTGACAACGCAGTAAACACATCAGTAGTGTATAATACAATGAGGATTGTATCGGAAAAAGGCAGTAGCCTGGTTACTAATCTGTGTGCCCCGTTGCTGAATAGTGATCTAATGCGCGAGCCGATACGTTCTTTGCAGTTACCCTTCTCTTAGCGACGTCGAACATGGGACTAGCATCAGTCGACGAGCGGTGTCTTTATATCGCACTGTTAGCTGTCTCATATTATAGTTGCAGAAATCTCTCCGCAAGCATTTCAATAAAGTATGCAACAATATAATTTAAAAAGCTGTATATTAGCTTCCTTTTTTTGCACTTGAGAAACCCAAAGTTAGCATGTTACCAACGGCACTGTGTTGCCTGGCCTGCTCTGCAACGACATTATCATCAGGACAATCAACAGAAGCAATGCACCCAAGGTACTGAAACTCGTCCACAACATCAAATGTGACACCATCTAGCTTAATAACACCAATCAAGAAGTAACGCTTAGGACCATTTAGCCGGACCGACTTACACTCAGTTTTTGAAGTATCATACACATAATTATAACAAATATCTAGATGCTTGTGTTGGGCCGAGAGAGTTGAAGCATCTGATACCATGTCATCGGCATAGCTTAGATTATTAACTCAGCAACTGTCAACATGGCATTCTGCGTTCTCCATAGCAAAAGAGAATCCAGATTTTCAGTGTAATACAATAACAGGAAGCTGAGTTCATACCTGTCCAACCGAACGCAGTATGTAACTGTGAACGAAAAGCACTCCGCTGTCCTCAATATTAGTCATGATGTTCCTCAAAGTTCAATTTTGGGCCCCTGCTTTTCTAAATTTTTATAAACGGTATAGTTGATGCATCGTCCTTTTTCATGTATGCATTGTTTGCTGATGATAGTACCTTATCGGCTTGCATCCCTTCAAACACCATCAGCGAATAAACTGCCTTAATTAACTATGAACTCGATCATGTTAACAAGTGGCTAACTGCAAGCCGAATTGGAATAAATGGCAAAACTAACGTAGGTACAAAATATCCTCATACATTCGTAAATTAAATTCAACACCTATAACAATTGGAAAGGATAAATTTCATGAGATAGACAGCACCAAATTTCTTAAGGTATTTTTTATAAAAATCTGTGATTCATAAATCCCATCGAGAGCATATCATTTGAATTGCCATGATCTATGGGCATTCTTTATGGAATAAATAAATCCTTCCCTGGTATGGACCAAACAATAATAAAACTTATAAAAATATTTATACTGCATAACAAATCTATTAGACTTATAAATAACCTTCCATTCAATTCCCATACTAATCATAATTTTAGAGACATGAATATCACGAAACTGAAAGATCAATTTAACCTCATATTGGCCTAAAAGCGTTAATAACTTTTTACCAAACTATGATCAAGAACTATTCAATGCAATTCGAAAATTTTTGGATGTGCACAATCATTACACAAATAATGCGGATTACCTTGTAATACCCCGTTACAATAGACCCAAACCCAACACCAGTATCCACTTCAATTGTGTGACTGATTGGAACTCGCTCCCCATGTTTACCGACAGAATGTTTCCATATCAATCTGTAGTCACGACTGAAAGATTTTTCTTATCATCCTACTAGCCCAAAAAATAATTTATTACAGCATTGTTGTTTTCTCACCGTCTATCAGTCGCATTTGAATTCATAACCTTATTAGAAGCAGATGAATTATTAGCTCGACAACCTTGCAGGGAATTTGATGTTTTGTTTTTCCAATGTTAATAGGACTCTTGTGTCAAATTGTGTCAAGTATTTAACTGTCCCTGTGTTTGATTCCAGTTGGTGTCTACGCTTAATTAATCAATATACAGAATCTCTAAATCTCTAAATATCTTGAATAGGGCCTTCAATTTTGTACCCTGAATTATCTTAACTGTAAAATAGAATAAAATGTAAACTGTACAATCATGTTGGTATAAACTGATTCAACTGTTGTTTGTGTGAGGAAGAAGCAAACCACTTCTCATAGTTTTGATGGACGTGTGTGTTGAGTATTTTGTTTGTGAGGTCGTGCCTTGGAACTGTGTTGTTGCTCTTATAATGCATTAGCTCACACCAGGGTGAGTTGGGCTGGTTCCTTTTCTTTCAGGCTATCGTGGGTGGTTTGTGCTATGAGGAGTGGAATAGGTCGGTATGAGGCGGGTTCTGTTGGTGTTTTGTTGAGTTCAGGATAGGTATAGTCATTTTCATTTCCAGGGGTTGAGTATGATGTTGTATAGAATGGAGAGGTGTGAATATTTCTGTCAGAGCCCTTGTGACGTTTGGATCCAAGCTATGACGCCCTAGCAGGTGCTGACTAGTTGTTGGTTCGGCGTTCGGCGGCTATAATGGTGACTTATCTAAAAGCCGGTCAATATTAAAGACAATATATAATTTGTATAACCGTGTGAGCATTTTCTTATTGTCTGGATGTTGTGGTAGAGGGCATGTGTTTGCATAGTGTTTGTTGAGCCCTTCTGCGGGATGTTTGCCTTATGGTATTAGTGTTGAGGGCGGGATTGCCTCATGAGTGTCTAAATGGTCTGTGTTTTTGTTGTTGAGGCTCATGTAAAAATTCCATAATTTATATGATGCGACTGTGAATGTGGTTCGTTTAGCCAGCACATCCCGCCACTAGTTCCTCTGTGGTTCACGGATGTCGGCATCTATTTCTGGAGATAGTTTTGGTCCTGTGTTTTGGGGTAGAAATAGGAAGATATCTTCGTCAGCCTATTACGTGAGATGACATACTCCGTCAGGATGTGAGGTGTGGGTGGGTAGCATGAGGTAGATAGGGTGGCCAAATACGCGAGGATGACATTCCAGAATGAGTGTGAGTTGAAGCTGGACAAGTTGTAGAATTCTGTATAATTTCAAAGCCGGGCGTATAAATTTTACATAAATTATGAAATGGGAACACGGCTCCTGAGACAAGGAACTTATTCGACGAGACTCGAAATTTGTGGATTGTTTATGGAACTAGCCGTGATGATTCAGAGCTATATGAATTTTCTCGAAACCGCACGGTGTGACCTTTAAGTTTGACTCTCTCAATACAAATTTTGCAACACGTCCCATCGAATCATAAACAATGCAAAATTAGAAAGATGATTTGAAACAAAATGAGTTTAATTGATTGACGTACGAGCATAAGTGTTTTCATGCACAATTATTGCCAATGAAAGAATATGTCAACAATTTCTTTGCATTCATAGTTAATCTTGAAATAGTAGCAAACTCAACTGAACACGGAAATGCTATTCTGCCAAAAGAAATACCGTCGATGACGCTATTATCAGGGCATGGAGGACTTACACAGATTATTTCTGCACTGTTACTCATGATACCAAATTTGCAGAAGAAGCAGCAACGCCATGCAACTCTCAACACCCCCCCCCCCCTCACCTTCTTTCTCCCAAATCCGAACACACAACCTCTTGGAGCAGCTTTTGGGTTGTCTCAGATCGATGCGATGGGAAGTGTTCTAACTGGAGCCTGATTTGACACAAGAAGGAGATTTGCGAAGAAAACTGAGGCGAACTTTTTTGCGTAATAAAGGTTGAACCAGATTTCTTGAAGTGAATTAATTGGAAGGGCTAGTGACATTGAAGAGGGAAAGTTATTCAACTATTGCAAAAAAAAAAATACGTGTGACAAACATTTTGTTGGAACTGGCCGTCTGACATTACAATTCGGTTCATGTCGTACACAGAGAAACTGTTGGATGTGGCTATCTGTGGTGACATCACTTCAAACAGATACGTAATATTGGTAGAATTTGTGAGAACGGGGAACTGCGAGCTACTGTGAACAAAAAAAAAGATATTTTCGAGAATTGACTAGGAAAGGGCAATCTGTGTAAGCCGAAATAGCGAGTGGTTAGAGTAATTGGAGTGTTTGAAGTACCTGGACTCGAATGCAGTAATGTGTAGAGTGAGTGAAGCATGCAATGTGTTGGGGCACGTAGGTGTAGGTCATTGGGCGTGGAAGAGATGAGAGATTGTGTGGGGGTTAGTTGCTACAACTGTGCTGTATGGGGTGGAAACACTGAGTGTGAGAGAGGCTGAGATGATGAGGCTAAATGAATTATTCGAAAAATGTTTGCGAAGCCAATTTGGGAGAAGTGACACGGATGGATAGAATATGATTGATGGAAGAAGTGAGTGTGTAATGGATGGGCGCGATTAGTGAATGAGCTGTGAATGTATGAGTTTTACGCAGACTGGGAATGCGTTCTCGACCTCGGCTGAAATGTTGAGAAGCGATGCGACAGGTGGTGAGATTCGGCCCGGCACCAATGATGCTGCCCCTAAGCTCATGAAAGCTGTCCGGCCTTTCTGTGAACACCAATCTCTCGAATTTTATTTCATGTTAAATTCTAGTTCGTCAACTAACTGGTATACATTAACATACTTCGAATTTTAATCTGCTTTTCGCTTGACTAGTTTCCTGGCCTCAGAGATTAGAAACACGCGCCCCTATTCCTATTCTCTGCTCCGTAGGCATTTTTCAAATCGTATCCGTTTGAGTCATTAACTTTGAATCAGAGCCCTTTGGCGATAGGGTCGCGAAGCAGGAGCAGGGTTGCATTCATCCATAACATTATGATTCCGATAAATATAACTTGATTTAAAATGCAACAAGCTATGCGTTACAAGTGTGATGGTGACATGACAAGAATTGTTGTGATGTTTGGCGGTATAAAATGACCTGCTGAGATGACAATCACGTCCCGCTGTAGCCAGCAATAAAAGAGAAGCTTCGAAGAGGCTAACCACTCTGCAATACTAAATGAACACCGACATTCATCGGAATGTCCGGCAAGTACCTCAGCTTCCATGATTACGAAGATAACAGCTTAATTTACATCAGCCTTCACGCGTTCTTTGACATCATTACGGAACCACGAGAGCGCCTCGTTATCTCTCTCCAATTCCCGGAAGAAATCCCAGGAATCAATTTAGCTGTGAAAATGCTGTAATAAAAGCAAGACGCAATGAAAACTAACGGCCAAAGTTACGGCAGCCTCTGAAAAAGTTACTACGTTCAGAAAAGTTGCTGAGCTGAAGGAAATTCGTTAAAGATGAAAGTTTCAACGGAAACATAACAGTTTCACTGAACATAAATGGGTGTTTCTGTTTCGAAATTCATTGAGCAGTAATACTAGGTAGGATGGCTAATCAACTCGAATGCATATATGAGATGGAGAGTTTTTTTGTTTGCCCGACAAAAAAAATGAGTAGCATTATCTACAAATTAGTTTTGTTGTGGTTAACTCTTATATACCAAGTAAGTGAAAGAGTCACAAATATGATGTATAAAGTTTTGGTACATCATGACTACAAGTACTAGTAATGTTATGTTTGTGATTGAACTGTTCTATGAATGAATCTTAATAACAAAAATGTTCATAACAATATAGCGATTATGAATAACCAAAACCATCATAGAATCTAATTCGTTTTCGGCTTTTGGTTGTTCAAATAGTTAGGAAGTTCCAAATTGATTTTTCACAGTTGAATTGAAAGAAACCTGGGTGATCCGTGAGGCATGATAGCGAGAATTCTCAAAGCCCTCACAAACGAGTCTATGCATCCCTGTTTCCCCCTACAGCAGCCTGAACAAAACACAAATGAGCGATCTTTAAAGAGCTTTGTGTTAGTGCCACAGTGAAGCCTCCCCCAGTTGGCTTTGGTTGGTCAATTGCTTCAAACCAACCTATGGAAGTGGAGGCCATTGCCCGCCTTCTCATGGATCAGTCCTGGACGGGGGAATGTCATTGAGAGATCAGTATTTCTGTTCTCTCTTCAGTCGCGAGTTACAAGGAATATTTATTTTCATATAAACCAAAAGTTTCTTGCATATGTTCATCTCTATTTTACTCTACAGAGAGACGATTGACTTCAAAACATTTTTTGGAGTATAATATTTTGAAAATCTTCTTTTGGTTGTTTCGTCAACTGTGATACTGAAATGTCTTGTGAACGTGTCAGCAGTATCTGGCCTACTGTGAAGGCGATATGCAGTCTGTTAGTTGAGGGAAGCTGCCACGAGCCTTCAAGTGTATTGAAGGAGTAATATGGTGTTGAATAGGGACGATTCGGGAATCTTCCAAATGAATAGCAATGGTCAAGCAATTGCGTCCACAGATGATCCCAGGTCTCAAATATTTTTGAGGCCGCTTGTTGATTTTAGCCGATCGTGATTAAGCATCTTACGTTTCATTTCGAGCATAGGTAGACAGAAGTTTGGATTGATGGAATGCGTGATTCAGGCGTTAGGAAGGAGACATTGGCGTGGAGGTAGCGTGAAATGGATAGGCGTGAATGGGGGATGATTGTGAATGGATGAGTTTTGACCACGCCCTGATCAGCATTCTTGCCCTCGGCGTCTCGTTGAGACGCCGTTGAGGTCGTTGGTGGAGGAGTGTTCGGTTACTACGACGCAGCGGGGTAAACCAGTTTCGCAGTCTGACCCTGCTGCTGTAACGAATATAGATCGGGCCGCACTCCTGACCCCATGTTTGGGTTGAGGGGACTCGTGACCGGAATTTTTTAGCGCCAATGGGCTTGGTTTGTGTGTTTGTGAGTTTATGAGAGAACTGTGTGGTGGGCCTTGCCTTCGGCCACCCGGTTCTGAAGATTCGGCCCGGTGTCTGTATCTGTACAGTACATTCGGCCAGGTGTCTGTATCTGTACAGCGAGAACATTGAATCATCGGATAACCATGATCAGTTTAGAGGAAGATAGTGGTGATACGGGCTGACAAGAGATGTGTGGCACGGGTTTGCATAATTATAATACATCCCTAACACATAATTATTGTTTGCGGCGGCAGAGGCAACATCAGCAGCAAATTTACAATCCATTCCTAAACACATAGATGTGCCCGCGCCCCATACATCTAGTCATAGCCACGTGTGGGATTTCTACCTAAATTTCATGAAGCATACGAGTTTACACACATATATGAGATTTACATAAATAAGAAAATATACATGATATTTATGCCCACCACTTAAGACAATTCCCATACTTCCAACATTTAATAAACTTACCACAAAGGCCATGCGTCGAAACTACTCACAAAGATTACCTCTATTCCAATTATTTACGGTAATGGTACCTATCAAAAGCAGGCATAAGGGATCTAGGTTTAGCGGGATTCAATGCATGAACCACGCGGTGACAGTTCAAATCGTGTGTAGGTTCCCCTTATCTTGGACCTGAGAGGTCGGTCAAGCAGCTTGGAGAATACACTTTTTTGCCTAAGAAGCGTATTACGTGAATAAAGAAATTTCAATACAATTTAGGTTAACTCAGTCATAAACAACAATTTATATTATTATTTTATGTTATAATAGTCTTCGTGGATGATAAAATCATAATCACAAGAAAAGTGCATAATTGTTATTTGACATCACCAAAATTGTCAATCTTAAATCAATCACAATAACTATCCTGGAACGCAGACGCACGTACTATTGCGAACGACCTATCACACAAACTTCTCAGGATCACTGAACTGCCTTTTCCTTGAACAGTTCCTTGTATTTTTAAAGGAGTTTCCCCCCGGAAGGGGTTCGCCTTTCCACATGGGCCTGGATTACAGAAAGCCCTGCAATTGTATGTGTGACATTTCCAATCAAATTGATCAACCGCTCACCATCTCATAGTACTAGGTAGTGCATACAGGAGTCAGTCCATATACACTTATAAAATACTACCAGAGGTGTCCCATCAACTCTACGTGCATATGCTTCAATTAACTACTAGATCTTCGTTAGTAGCATTCACGATACCAGGATGTTACCTAATTACTTTAGAATTACATACTTCCTCCTGGCATATGACCGGAAATGGGCCCAAAGGATATCTCCAGAAGGTGACCGCCTGCTCATCTCTTGAATTAGTCGAGGTATCTGTCACTCATTTTGACGGAAGCGTCCTAAACATAACAACTCAGACACGGCTTCTTCTGACTTAATCTCTTTGAAACCAGATTTCTCTCCCGCTCCCCGCATATGTGTTTATGGCTAGCTATTTACAGCACTTCCTTCAACGTTCGTTGACTTGATATCAGTGGTAACTACAAAGTGTTCGTGCTCTCAGCGATCCTCCAGATTTTTTATCCATGTTTTTATTTTCATAAGTAACATATTTTCCCAAACAAACACATTAACGTGTCATTGAGCTTTTTTTATGAATGCACCTATCATCTCCGTTGATCGCATTGCACTCTGCGTGAGTCGTACAAACAAGGACCAGTTCCCATGCCCTATGCAATCAAAACAAGTCCAATTCAGAACAGCACGACACAGTGTTTTGAACACGAGTCTGAACTAAGAAGTGAATATAGGACTAACCTTAATCCATTTTATGTTCAAATGCAAACATTCGTGTTGCTACCATGCTTGCAAAATAAACAAGAATGATGAACAGCCTGGGGAGGAAATTTCCCCTCTTCCCCACTTTCCCGACATCAGCAACTACAAGACTGTGGGAAATAATCAGGCACTCTTCTACGAAATAGAACATCATGAGTGTTGCCGCTAGTGTCATTCGCGATGCACTCCTCAACAACATCACGAGTTTTGCCGTCAATAGCTCGCTTGCTGCACTCTTAAATAACACTGCAAGTACTGCCGTGAGTGCCCTGCTTGCTGCATTCTTCACGAGCATCACGTGTGTGGCAATCAGTACCCTGCCCGCTGCATTCTTCAACAACCCAGCGAGTAATGCCGTGAGTGCCCTGCTTGCTGCATTCTTCGCGAGCATCACGTGAGTGGCAATCACCTGCCCGCTGCATTCTTCACGAGCATCACGTGTGTGGCAATCAGTACCCTGCTCGCTGCATTCTTCAACAACCCAGCGAGTAATGCCGTGAGTGCCCTGCTTGCTGCATTCTTCGCGAGCATCACGTGAGTGGCAATCACCTGCCCGATGCTTTCTTTAACAACCCAGCGAGTAATGCTGAGAGTGCCCTACTTGCTACAGTCTTTAGCCGCATCATGAGTGTCGCAGTAAGTGACCTGCTTGTGCTACTATCACCTGCATCACCGAAAGTTTGGCAGTCAATGACCTGTTGGCTGCTCAAACAATGAACCCCGCGGGGGGATTCAGTGAGTTCTCTACTCGTTTCAATCTCCGAAAACACCGTTAGTGATGCCGTGAGTGTCCTGTCCTCTACACGCACCAACACCACCAGTGTTGCCCTGAATATCCTGTCCTCCACAAGCACCAACACCACCAGTGTTGCTGTGAGAGTTTCCTCGTTTCCCCTTCCCACAACACGGCGAGTGTTGCTATCAGTATTCTTCTCGCTGCACTCTCCAGCAACACTGCTAGTTTTACCGTAAGTGTCTTGTCTTGTTGCACTTGCCAGCAACCACCGCGAGTGTTGATGTCAGTGTCCCGCTCGCTGTACTCTCCAACAACACCGCGAGTATTCCAGTGAGTGCCTGTCTTGTAGCACTTGCCAGCAACCACCGCGAGTGTTGATGTCAGTGTCCTGCTCGCTGTGCTCTCCAACAACACCGCGAGTATTGCAGTGAGTGCCTGTTTTGTTGCCAGCAACCACCGCGAGTGTTGATGTCGGTGTCCTGCTCGCTGTACTCTCCAACATCACCGCGAGTATTGCAGTGAGTGCCTGTCTTGTTGCACTTGCCAGCAACCACCGCAAGTGCTGATGTCTGTGTCCTGCTCGCTGCACTTTCCAACAACACCGCGAGTGTTGCCGTAGGAACCTGTCTTGCTGCAACAGTCGCGAGTGTTGCCTGTGAGTGCTCTCCTCAGGGCGCTCACCAACAGTTCTCACTTGCTGCACTAGCCAGCAACACCAGCGAGTGTTACCTGTGAGTGCCCTGCTCAGTGCACTCACCAAACGCTCTCATCAAATCCCTCTCAACTCGCAACTCACCAGAAATATTAGGCGTTTGGAATTATTCTTTCCTTGTTTATTTTTTAGTCTCGACTGGAGTGATGGTCCTGTCCACCATAATCGCCCGCGCTCCAGTCTCATTAATACTGGCCAGATAACATGGAGGAAAGAGAAAATGGGAAGCTCAGGTTACTTAATGAGCTAAGTTCAGGATACTTAATGGATTCTGCTCAAGGTACTTGTTAGCGCAGTCACAGGGTCCTAATAAAATTCTCAGCTCAGGGTACTTGATCGGACCGGCTTAGGGTACTTAATACCTTTCGTCTCAGGATACTGAGATGAGATGAGTTGCCGCAGAAGCGCCAGATGAGCTGATAAGAGGAGGAAGAACATTTGTTGAGTTGGCCTGGAAGTGCTAGATGACGACCATGAGACAGCGCCGGCAACAAAACAATGAGGGCAGATATAATATCAATAGTTGACTGTTTAACTCCGTTGCCAATGGGGTAAAAAGGAAAACCTACCAAACGGATTTTATTTTGAGCTTTATTACAAACGGCTCTACCAATTCGAAAGCATGAGACGGATTCAAATAGACGTGACTGTGTCACCTGTCAGGACCAAATATGGCACTAGAGGTTTGGGAGTGCCCAGAGTGTGCTGGTTATGAACAGCAATCCACCTGACCTGCCAATTTTACAAAATGAAGGAAGAAAATGGGAACGGCGCACTGATAAAGAGATGGAAAGATCATGAGCTGGGAGACTGATGGCGGCAGCTCTATGGGCAACTGCGTCGGCAGCGTTATTTTCACGACTGGCCCTACCAGTTGGAGAGATTCCGATGAATTACAGGATATTTGAA
>SDVV010015805.1:0-11629 GCA_016164225.1 Gammarus roeselii | reverse complement strand
AACAAAATCGAGACATAAGAATTTAAATGTCGCCAAGCCCTTACCCTTGTATACAGCGTTTTTGTGACATTGTTGAGTCGGCTGCCTTCTACGGCATTGACTTGCTCAATGGGCTTGCCCCACCGAATAGAGGGCATGGGTGATATCATCGCAGGGATAAAATGCACTCCATGAGCGCCATCTAAGCCAGAACAAAATCTGCAGTATTATCTTGCACGGTATGGCCCCTTCGTTCACCAGTACCTTCAGATGTAGCGTGATTTCAATGTGTGTAAAGAAAGGTCCTATTGGAACCTGTTGCAATTCAGATGTAACGTGATTTCAAAGTCAGTAAAGAAAGGACTTGTAGGAACTTGTTGATATTCAAAAGCTCTCTAAGAGGTTAGTGATCTATCTACTTGCACCAAGTCTGGCTGTATGCGAACAGGAGAGCCAGCCAGTCAGTAGTTTGTGATGTTGCTGGACACAAGCATGTGCCTGACACACACTTCTAAAGGCTTAGCCGACATACTCCACGTTGTGACGCCTTATGACGAAAGATCTTTAGAGATCTGCCACCTTCTCCACCTCAGGCGGCTAGTGGCGACCATGCAGTCAGTTGCTCATTGCAGACAGTGAAAAACGTACACTCCCAGTGGGATAAAACACACACCCTCTCGGTCACGAGTCTGGCACGAATGCCTTTACACTACCCGGCAGAAAAAGTACTCCCCAAGATAAATTTTTAGTCGACGTTTGAGAGCCCTATTAGATCGAATGGTTGCTACGTCGGCATAGCAAAAAAATCGTACCATGAGAAGACTTTGGTAATTTTTTTGATGTCCGTCTTTAATGTGGCAATATTTTTGCAGTTTATACTGCCTGAAGGTAAATGCAGGGCTGATGCGCTGACTCTGAGCCATTGGGTGATATTAGAACTATTGCATCCATTGTTAAAGAGCATACGTTAGATCTGTCGGTATAAACTGGCATGATCGGTGATGTAATGTTACTCTATTGTGTAATTTAGGGTTCAAGCTATCTCTAGTGTTAACGTAGAGCGTTCACCCTAGATCAGGACTTCGTTGGTGTGAAATACACTCTGTTAAATTATGTTTATTTTGAAATATAAGTTAAAACCACATCGCTCTTAATTCAAGGTAAATACTAAAACATGATAGACTCTTGTGTTTTATTTCGAAATTAGATGTTTGGCACTACTACTCGGCTTCGAAGCGACTTCCCAAATTGATGGCTCAAAGTTTTGATCTACGGCGGACGCTGGCGACAACTTGCCTGACACCTATTTTGGTCAGGCGTTGGCAGCTTCGTCACACAATATTTATATTGATGGGGGTTAGTTTTGAATTAAGGTTATGAGGATGAGACCGTAGCATAATGCAATTCTCATTCGTATTTTCTTTTGTAGATAGATGTTAGAATCTGATGCAAAGGAGCAAAAAGGCAACCGTTTATGTTTGTGAATGTCACAAAGCCCTTGACGTTTGTGGAACTTGTACCGCTTAATTTTCAGTTGCGAACGAAGAGTTTTACGAGTAATACACTGGTTGAAGTCAATTTTTCTGAGAATTTTTTTGAATGTATAGGGTAGGATCTTTCTAAATTTAATTACTAACAAGATAATTTGGGGCCGCAATTTTTTTCAATCTAATTGCAATTCGAATTATCTTGAAATTTTCAACGACGTGGCCGATAATAAGGGGCTGATATTTGCTCTTCTCTTTCCCTCAGATGTTGAATCAATGCATGAATGGTCGTTTCAACGCCGCTGGAGAGGAAGTCTTCCCGTAATCATGAACGATCCTGGTCTTCTGATCATTCGTGAACATTACTGAGAGACAACATGTGCAGGTCAGGTTACAGGCATGAAATATCGCACAGCAGCATCATATATCCAATAGCATGTGAAGTCCACTTCAATCTGGCGTTTATTTCATGAGTAAACACCCTGTAACAGACATCCTGTTGTAGGAATACACTTGTACCTGCTACTTGCATCTCTCGTCATGCTGTACACAGCCAAATTAATAGCATAACAGTAGCAGAAAAAACTGTTTAGCGCTAATTACGGTTAACATAATTGTTGTTCATCGATTGAAAGAAACTATATATTCCTCAGCTTCCATACATGACTCAATAAATAAAGATCGATCTACGTGAATTTACAGCCAAAAACGTTACATTCACGGCCGTAAACTGTTGATATCCTTTGGAAGTCATACGCGCCGTTATTTGTTGCCATTAGTCACACTAGTACATTAGTCTCTGACCGACCATATTGACGCTAATAAAAGGCAAAAGAACATAAAGTGCTCTTCAATCACATCAGGTTGGATTGTATCCAGCAACAGATTGTCCAGTATTGCCCAAGTGCTCCACAGGCAGGTGTATCATCCCCTGTTCACTTGTCATTTATATTAAACAAGACGCAATAGTCGTGACCTTCATCACATGCGCATAGCCATGTGATAAATGTTACGGGAGGGAGAATGAGGGGCGGCGGGGAAGGCGAATTTCAAAATTTTCAATTAATATACTATTATGAAACTGGCCTCTTTAAACGCTTTGTGTGTACACCTCACGTCCATTCGCAATCAAAAACCTACTTCAATGGGGGTCTAAGATCATAAAAGCGTTGTAGAACCTTGCAAGTGGTCTCTTGAATGTTGCTTCTAAATGTTTGAGAATTTTGAAAATTAATTTGTTAGCCAGAAGGACAAATTGCCTCTTCACGGGCTGCATCGCGTGTCAAAAGACTGAAATTTTCAAGAAGCAAACTTGATTCTTTCAGGGCTGTGAAGGGATTAATATGTAGTCTCGTTCATGCCCTTAGGCAGGGACTAAAATTCTGCCACCGTACCTTTCACGCGTCGTTTGAGGCGACTAATGGGAGAACCTTGTGGCTGGGAATTTTGAATCATGTTCGTTCCTCTCCGAACCCTGTTGTTGGGGTAGCCGAATGTGCGTGGTTGTAGTTCAAATGAAGCTACGAGGAGTGAGATTAGAGATAATTGTGAGGAAGAACTTTGATGTGTTGGCGTTGAGTGAGACAAGGTTCATAGGCAGAGGCGAAAGTGAGTTTGTCGTGGTAAGTGACCGCCCTACGGGGGAGTCTGCAGTAACTTCGCGTTGGGACTCTGGTGGAACATGGACGCAAATAACAGATAACAACTGTCGTGGTAAGTGAGCTCGTGAAACTGGTTCAGGATGGTGTAGCTTTTGTCTATTGTGGTATGCCTGGTGTACAGTGAGCAGACCCTCCTTATTCAGAGAACGTGTTGTAGCTGTCGTGACCGAGCAAGTAGGACGAATTAAAAGTTGCTGTGATTGCATAAGTTATAGACACAAACTTGGACCTCAGTACTATCAGGCCCTCCAACTCCTCATGGAACTTTCCCAATGTTGTTCTGGGTCAGGTGAAGTATAATCAACTTTTTGATCATGTCTTCGTTTTTGCCGGTCATTGAGTAGAGTTTGCTGCATAACAAAGCCACGATGACTTCAGACCCCTCACCAGACTGCCTTTGTACAACTCATCCAAGAACAAGATATCAATGTGCACTCGTGGCTCCTGTGGTTTGATTGCACCGTCGATATTGTTACTTACCATAAACTTTGACTTCTGACGAATAAATCAGACGGTCATTGATACGCGGCAGGCGGGAACAGAGCAGCTCATGAGTAACTTTGTGGCAGATAAAACTGTCTAATATCTTTGCAGAAACCTTTTGAGTTTACCAACGCTTGATGTCTGTAATCAGGCAATTGACACTTGGCAAAGATTCAATGCTGAACTAAGTAGGGATAGTTGCAGCTTTGCCATTTATCAATATTTAGTCATCTACTTAGTTTGAGAACATCAAATAATAGAGGCAGGATGGTGATATAATTTTGAATAATCAACAGGCGAGTCATACCATCTACCCTTTTTGTCTGGTGCTCAGTATTTTTTCCTTTTCAGGAACTATCATTTAGCCCAGAAATCTGGCAGAAGCCTCTCACTAGACAGTTGGATCTAATTTCGTCCAGGTCGGTGGTCTTATTCGTCCTAGTGGAATCAGCGGGCGCCCGTAAGCCTCTCGCTGGTTGTGGAACGGTGTGCTTCTTAACTAATTCAATAGCTTGATGTTCAATTGAATGTAAATATTTCACGAAAAATTATCATACCATAGTTATTATATTTTCTTTCGTTATTTTTCATCACTGACTCGCTCAATACCAATTTCTCAGTTTGTAATTATTTTCTCCTTCAGCTCGATGCGTTATTCAACTTCATCGTAGTTCTAGTCTGCGTATGGCGTCGTCTTTTCAACATGTAATCGGGTAATCGCACCTATAAGTCTGTCAGCTTTCGTATACTTTTGGCCGGTTCTTGCTTGAAGTACTGTGTCTTGTCGTTATTGTTGCGCTCTGATATCCGCCTCTTGTTGATGGATTCCTAGCCCACCATAGCCTCGTTTCTACCAGGAGCACTCGTCATTTCTTATCGTCTCTACTAATGTGCCGCCTGAATTCTGCCAACGGCTTCTATTGCACAGCAAGAAATATTTCAACTAATGTGATTTCTCCACGTATTTTAGTTTTATTCAAACCTAGAGTACTCTGCCGTACTTGTCTTCACTGATGCGCTGAAATATTTCTGCTTGCGGTGTGAATATCTAAATATCTTACCTCATCTTGTCTACACCTGGAGTACTGTACCTTGCCTTCACTAATGCGCAGCAACAAGTCTGTGTACTGCTGCGTTGTGGCTAATACCTCCTTGTCTTCACCAATGTGTTGCAACAAGTTTGCCAACATATGTGGTACGACTGCCCCTGTCTTCACTAATGCGTTACAACAAGTCTGCTAACTGCTGTGGTGTGGGTGCCCTACTTCAGCCTTGTCCTCACCTGGAGCACTCGTTCATGCCTTCACTAATGCGCTGCAGCTGGTCTCCTAGCTGCTGTAGTGTGGCTATCCTACCTCAGCCTTGTCCTCACATGGAATACTCTGCCATGTTTTCACTAATGCGCAGCAACAAGTCTGCCAGCTGCTGTGGTGTGGCTACCCTACCTCAGCCTTGTCCTCACATGGAATACTCTGCCATGTCTTCACCAATGCGCAGCAACAAGTCTGCCAGCTGTTGTGGTGTGACTACCCTACCTCAGCCTTGTCCTCACCTTAAATACTTTTCCATGTTTCCACTAATGCGCAGCAACAAGTCTGCCAGCTGCTGTGGTTGGGCTACCCTACCTCAGCCTTGTCCTCACCTGGAATACTCTGCCATGTCTTCACTAACGCGCAGCAACAAGTCTGCCAGCTGCTGCGGTATGGCTACCAGACCTCGGCCTTGTCCTCACCTGGAATACTCTGCCTTGTTTTCACTAATGCGCAGCAACAAGTCTGCCAGCTGCTGTGGTGTAGCTACCATACCTCAGCCTTGTCCTTACCTGGAATACTCTGCCATATCGTCACTAATGCGCAGCAACAAGTCTGCCAGCTGCTGTGGTGTGTGCTGCTGGACGTCGATGAAGCTGTGAGGCGGAAGGTAGAGGCTGTAGTTGGCACCTGGCGCGAGAATGCAAAGTTTCTTTATAATTAATAGCTTGAACTTCTAATGAGCCGGATCAAAATAAAGAGTCTTCATTAAATACTTCCAAATTGTACTTCCAACGGGTTCTTTCTAAGCAAACGAGAACAATGTCATTTCGACAGCAGACAAAAACGTAGGTTGAAATTCAATATATCGGATTTTTTTTGTCGGAAACGAAAATCTTTGCTTCCTCACCTCCGTACACGACAGGCACCAGTCCATAAAGCAGAGGGTTGTAGAGCTTCTCAGTTATGTACTGTTCACAGAGCATATTCTCCATTGAAAAATAAAAGAAATATTCTGGTGAGAGCAAGTTCAGCCAGCACCACGGATCTGTTACGTTTCTTTCTCGACATTTCAGGTGACCACATTTGCCATACACATCGATAGAGTTATTCCCCAGCTGATGGTTTAGTTTCTTGACAACGGACAATCGTCCAGATTGTACATCGCAGTTACTAGTCATAATTGCTCCAAGTTTTGTTTTTGATTCGATTGTCTCCATCAGTTTCACAAGGCCTCCTCTGCTGGCTAGAGGTACAGTGTCGATGAGGTCGTGCAGACTCTTGCCCTCGTTGAGTGCCTTCATGTACGACAGGTAAGCCTCACTCATCGGGTCCATCATATTATTGTCGTCAGGCCTAAAACACAAAGGCTTTGTTTAGAGGTTGGACATGAGTTACATTAATTGTTATGACCAGTTCCAAATTTTTGTTTGTTCGGTGCTGTATCCTGAGGTTATTAACAAAAATAGTGATGAAAATAAAGAGAAAGTCAAGATTCATAAAGAGACCTAAACTAGACATCAAAATCGCCGGCGTCAGGTTGAGTACAATGTCTCATTGTCTATGAGCATTTCAGGTAGTTTTTTGATTCACAAATGTGTTTATTTCAATAACACCTTGAAGTTGATCACGCATGACTTCCACTTTTTACTTCATGAGTTTACCATTAAGCGTAGGATGTTTTTGAAGGCTTGATTCACATGATTGAGCTAAAGCAACCATAAATGGAATTCCACTTAACATGAGAGGAGCAAAAGAGGATAAGGGGCTTTCCACGTCAGCACGATCAAAAACAAAATGTCGCAATCCCCAATTGTATAAAAAATTGGAACACTTATAGATTTTTGGAACTGAAAAAAAGAGTATTGATCTCAATGTTGTAGCTCAGGAGGTTAGGGTGATGTACAGCCAGAGATACAGACAATAGGCTGAATACCCAAGGGAGTGCACTACATGCACTCATGCACTCACACTCAAAGAAACGTAGCATTTTTGCGCTAAAGGATCCGGCCGGGAGACCCCGCAACCAACACTCTAGGTGAGGAAGGCGGTCCGAGATCAGTGTCAGCAGAAGGCCCGACAGTTTGACTGGTTTTCCCCTGTTTTGTCATTGTAACTAGGCCCTCCCCGACTCATGTCCGTCCCATTTTTCAACGAAACGTGAGGGGCGGGAAATGCATCGACCAAACTCATCCAATCAGAACCATTATCAAATCACGCCAATCCATTGCACGCTCTCCTGCTACCGATCCGCTTATGTCTCTCCTTCCTATCGCCTGCTTCACGCCATCCATCCACTCAATCATCAGTCAACCTCTTGGTCTACAATCAATCACGCCTGCCATCATGAACCCTTTAACTTATCTGCCAATGTCCGTCCACACCATGTTCTCGAGCCGTCTCAGAACACGCGAGTCTACTCTGTCCAATTTCCTCCCCATCCCCGTTCTAATTCGAACATCATCGTTTTAAATCCTATCTCTCGTTGTCACTCCAACCATGCTTCTCAAACAATTTATCTCGAAATCTTCTCTCTTCTGCTCGCATCCCTCAAGTTTTTGCCCGTTCAGCACAGCTGGTACAATGTCCCTCTCATACAACCCTTTCCTCGACATTTGTCGAACACTTCATTGCCTAACTTTCACTCACGTTAATTCACAGCTTCCTGCTCCCACATACTTTGCTATACTCAGACATTAACTGACAAAAATTCTCCTCCGAATTTGCCACCAGTGCTGTATAATCCGCAAATTGAAACTGACGTGACAACTCAGCCCATTCGCTCCTAACAGCTCTAAGGCTCGTACCATTACACTCCCTTCCCTGTCCTCTCCATCCATGTAGAGATTGAAGGGCCAGGGTGACATAACGCACCAGAAGATAAGTGCCTAAGTAACATGGTCCACCAGAAGATAAGTGCCTAAGTAACATGGTCCACCAGAAGATAAGTGTCTAAGTTACATGGAATGTCTCTTCTGATATGGAACCTGAAATGGTCATTTAAGTACCATTTAAACCTAGTCTAATACATCTACAATGTTTTTTCGGTGCATATCTTATTTAGGTGTCATAACATTAATTTATTTATGTGATCTTTGGCCCTTGAAATGTCATTTGATGTATGTTTTATTTCTTAAGCGTTATGCTTATAAATATTTATCAGTGTACCCTATCATATTAGATGCATTATATTATAACCTTTTATCTGTTTTACCGCTTGTCATGTTGACCTTCCAATCCAGGTTGTTGTGTGTGGGGAGGACCGATGGAGGATACCATGATATTTGATTGCTAATTGAACACAACTTCCCTAGTGATATGATCATCGGCTCTTCATTGCTTAAATGGTCATGGAGACCCGACATTTGGAAGTTATCATTACTCAGCATCTCAACCAAAGGTCTCATTACTACAGAAGAAGGTAAAAAGAAAGAAACAAAATTGCCAAACAAGGGCACAGTTAATCAAAAAGTTAATTTCGTTAACTGTTAATCCTTTCAACAAATATTAATTTCGATTCCCGTAAATAATGTTTTCAAATTTAGCGGGAGTTATCGATAAGCCGCCGAACTTAATTTTAATATAAAAAAACAGATTTTGAGTTTAAAATATCGACGCAACCTAAAAATACATACAAAATAATGCAAAAACTATCAAATCTGTTTTTTTCTTATAAACTTGTATGCGCCTTAGAACCCGATATTTTTTTTTCATCTTCTGCAAGCAGGGATCTCCCAGCTCACACGATCGTCTTCCCATGCAGCCACCACTCGCAGCAAGAGCTCTGATAAGCTACACGTTGCGGATGTTGATTACATGCTAAATAAGGATGTCCGTTCGATGATTCGATGGAAGACTGGCTCAGAGTTCGCAATAACATGAATAGACGATCTCCACAACATCACTGAAATCTCTCAAGTCGGACACGACTGTGCACACACACAAAAAAACTAGCCTTCAAAAACTGTAAAAATTTACGAGATTTACG
Organism: Gammarus roeselii; assembly: GCA_016164225.1. Taxonomy (NCBI): domain Eukaryota; kingdom Metazoa; phylum Arthropoda; class Malacostraca; order Amphipoda; family Gammaridae; genus Gammarus; species Gammarus roeselii. The sequence goes on along the minus strand of SDVV010015805.1, from coordinate 2,781 downwards.
TAACGAAAGTGTTGCAGTTAAGTATAATCATGTGCCAGTAACACAACCACATGCCGGTGACAAACATGCAAAAAACACTGTTGAATTATTGTGACAAACAGGTGGTTGACGGAGTGACCGCGGTTACTGCCTCAGAGGCCTCTCCACGGACTTCCCTCACCACCTTCCTGTTTCACACTTAAGCCCTCTGCAGAAAACGCTCCACGCAGGTATCGCTGATGCTGTGCGTCTTGAAAGAAAATTCGGGCAGAAAAGTAAATAAATGAACCGTACGTAGCGCAGTATGTAACGGTGCACCGCTACACCGTTTTTATTATTTTTGGGGGTTAACGGTCTTCAGAAAACGGAAGCGACATGTAACGAAAGTTAATTAGAGTGACAAAGATTTTAAAGGTTACCTTAAAAGTTAAATCGCTAGCGAAAATGTTGACTTCGTTACCTAACGATTAACGGATCAACGGATTAACGGATTGGAGCCCAGCTTTGGTAGTTTCTGTACAAAGCTAATCTTCAACAAGAGTTTTATTGTGCACTAGAGCACGCATTTATACCAATCACTGGTAGAATTCGAAAAAAAACGGCACATGCAACAAATGACTATGAAGGATAAAGGCTGCTAAATGGTATAAGTTCTTTTGATAACAACGAGACAAAATGTGCACCGAATACAAGCTGTAGATGTTGACGATGGTTTTCAATGACCATTACAGGTTTTATAATAGCAGAGATATTCTATGTTGTACTCCGTTACTTTCCAACATGATTTTATCGGTCCATATCTCCTCAACATTTCGAGCAATAACATTGAGATAAATACCATTCAAGTTATCTCATTATATTCTGTAAGTGCGCCAACTTTCAATACAATTGGAGATTGTGACTAAATTTTGGTAGAACTTACAAAATTCCCAGAAACTTTATTTGAGAATAAGAAATAGAAAGGCTTAGCCGTGTACGGTCACGACTAAGAGCATTCCCGCTAAATAGGGGTTTCATTTAACTTGCAAAATGTCACGAACCCTTTCTCCGTTAAAGCAGGAGAGTTAACCAGGAGAAACTGGTTAACCAAGAGTTATTGGTTGACGAATTGACACTTTTCCAAGTAAATTGTTCACACGAAAGAAGATGTCGTTATATGATTTTTGACACCATAAGATGATATATTTCGTGTTGAAATGGAAGGAACAGTACGTTATGATACATCACACCAGTATTTTGTGATGATACTTGCCTTTAAATTACCTCTAAAACAACTCTTAGTGTCAAAGTGCTTTCAATGTAAATAGACATTCATTCCGGAAAGACTGAGACTATGTCTATTTTCTTTACCGTTGATTTTGCATCAATTTTAGTACATAGGCGATCAAATGTTGATTAATGATGAAAATGCCCATTATGGAATATTCTTGCATAGAGTGAATTGTTAGCCGTGCAAATTGGCACGCCTTCAATTGAACCCCAACCTCGTTGATCAATGGGTTGGCACGCCTTCAATTGAACCCCTACCTCGTTGAGCGATGGTTCATATTAAAGACCGAACATTGATCCAAAAAAGAACGAGGTTACACGTGTGACTACATTATTTTTATTCGACACGAATTGTTGCAACGCTTCCCCTTCCTCTGAGGACTGCAAATCTCGAATGTTTACTAGCATTTTGTTCTAAAACTCCTCACCACGTTCCGTTGAGGGGCGCCAGGTAGCCCATGCTTCCCGGCACATCATCCTCGGTGTTGTAGCTCTGAATCCACTCGAAAAAGTCGCTGTATCTGAATTCCGTTATCAAATAATTAGGTGGTTCAAAAAGGGAGTACACCCAGTGCTGCCCTGGATGACCTTTTTTAGATGGAAGTTCCTCAAAGAATCTGCAACAAGTGCCTGAAATGAGTACAGCTGAAGCATTGACTGGAATTGTTAAAATGAACCTGTTTATTTCAATACTGTTAACTTGGGGCCTTTCTAAAATAGAATGGCAAAATTATTGATCTGTCGATGTGCAGCCTAGTTATAGAAGCCAACAAGCAGCACTTTTCGTTGGCGTAGGACACCAAAGTTATAAGCACCTTTGGAAAAACTCACCCTTGCGGTATAAACACAAAGTCCGCCTTCTCGAATTTTTTCCGATCGTATGTGAAGTGGCAGCGGATTTCGGGGCAGCCGATTGTCTGGAGACTGAAATAAAGAGAGAAGTCAGATTTCGAAACATGAAATATCACGCTGCATAACACTGAAGAACACAAACCACTAAATTTACCGTGCGCACATTAAAACATTTTGGGTCCATTGAAATGACGTTAGATACAGACACAAGGTTGTATCATCGCAAGAGGGGTGGCCGACGACGAGCCACATCTCACGCTCTTCTCACGAACTCACATATATAAAAATGACGCACGAATGGTAAAAGATTGATTCGCTTATAAAAAAAAACAATGAAGAATTATTATTTATTGTGAAATGTAAGTTTACATATTTGCTAATCCTATTCCCTAATTCCGAAGCAAGCATAAATACAATTACAAGAAGCAGGTTAATGGATAGAAGCGACTCTGGTTAACATCGATGCAAAAGAAATCTAGAACAAAAATACGGTATTGACCGACAAAATTATCGATTGAAAGATGTTCATATTATGTCTAATAGCAGCGCAACGTCTATATTATGTATAACAGCAATGCAACGACTATATTATGTATAACAGCAGTGCAACGTCTATATTATGTCTAATATCAGTGCAACGTCTATATTTCAAGCGGTTCATCTTGTGAAAATGATCAGAGC
>SDVV010015804.1:0-14427 GCA_016164225.1 Gammarus roeselii | reverse complement strand
GCGAGCAAAATTAGTGTCACAATAAATGGTGAGCTCTTGGAGGAAGTTCAGTGTTTTAAGTATCTGGGCTCCCATGTGGAGAAAACTGAACTGGTGGAAACTGAAGTGAAGGCGCGAGTGAAGGAGGGATGTAAAGTGTTGGGTGCACTGAAGAGTGTAATGAGCTGTAGGACGTTGGGGATGGAAGCAAAGAGAGGGCTGTATGAGGGTGTTGTTGTCCCAACTGTACTCTACGGAGCAGAGGCTTGGGGGGTGAGAGCAGAGGAGAGAAGAAGGTTGAATGTTTTCGAGATGAAGTGTTTGAGGAGCATGGCTGGAGTAACGCTGAGAGACGGGATCACCAACAACGTAGTTCGAATCAGAACAGGGATGGTGAAAAAGTTGGAGAACAGAGTGGATTCGCGTGTACTGAGATGGTTCGGGCAAATGGAGAGGATGGATGAAGGGTGATTGGTGAAAAGGGCGATGAATGCGGAGGCGAGTGATCGCAGTCCTAGAGGTAGACCAAAGTTTGGGTGGATGGATGGTCTGAAGCAGGCGTTGGGAAGAAGAGACATGAATGTGGAGGTGGCGAGAGAGCGTGCAATGAACAGGCCTGAGTGGAGAATGGTTGTGAATGGTTGATTTTGACGCTGCTCTGATGTGCTTTCCCGCCCTTGGCATCCCGCTGTCGGGATGGTTGTGGGTGGGGGGGGCCCGCCCATTATGACGCGGCGGGGGTAAACCAGTGAAAACTGTTGGGCCCTGCTGCTGACAATGGTTCCTCGGTACATTCGGGACCCAGAGTGTAAGTTGAGGGGCTACCGGCCGGACCCTTTAACACAAAAGGGCTAAGTTGTGTGAGTGTGAGCGTGTGAGGTGCGCCCTGCCGTCGGCCACCCCCCTTTCTGGGGGATGCGGCCTAGTGTCTGTATCTGTACTAATAGTCAACTTCAAAACATCTATTGCTGGATGCTGACAAATAAACTTTCCGTAGGTAAAACCTTAGTGATCTTGTTTACAAAGAGCAGTGGTGATGTTGATGGGGACCTGAACATGTAATTTCAGAGGTGACATGGCAAATTTTGAGTGAAGAAGTAGTATTTTAGGTATTCACATTGATAATGATCTAAAATTTTGATTCCATATAAACCATGTTTGTTGTAAGCTATCTAAGTCTGCAGGCATACTGTATGAACTCTGCTCATTTTCAGACAAAATCCTTTGTAATCCATATTACTATCTAGTGTATCCCTATTTGATAAATGGTAATTTGATTTGAGGGGGCACATTCAGAGCTCACCTAAATCCTCTGATGATTCTGCAGAAGACAGGGGTACTTGTCTCACACTAGTAAATTATTCAACAAGCTAGCCATACTAAAGCTGGAGGATCTGCACACCTATCTTGTTGCCCTTTATTATTTAAGGGAAAATTTTGAAAATACTTGAGCATGCTTTGATCATGGTTAATTGACCAGGAATAAAGAAAAATCCTGTTGCACCTCTTCACAGATTGTCCCTGACTCGGCATGCTCTGTCATTCAAAGCAGTTCATGTAGTTCAAAGCACCTCAAAACCATTGAGAAAATGTTGGAAGGCTACACAGCCTGTGTAAACAAAAGTGACAAAGAGCAACCAGCCACAGATTAGCAGAGTGAGTTACTTCAAAGGGACTAAACGGATGAGCAGAAACATGATAAAAACTGAAGCATCTAACAGTTTTGTGAGCCGAGCAACTTGCACTTCCTGCCAACGGGGCCAGAGATTCTAAAAGGTCACAAAATTGTCTCTTAATATATCCTTTCATTCACTGGTCCACAATCTCATCTTCTACAAACTGTGTGACAGAAATGACAGTAATGACACATCATTGCATACACTAAAATTTGTGCTGCTTATTGAAAAAAAATGGGAATCAGACCTCTACAAAATATAAACAAGCTCTTGTCATTCATATCCAAAATAAGCTGTCAGGATCAAGCAAAGTGGCAAATCATATAGGCTGAAGTGTTTGTCACTTCTTTCTTGGCAGTCATTAGCTAGTGAAAGAAGATCTGTACATGACAATGTTGAAAAAGTTTCAATTTTGACTATCCATTATTCTTTAATCAGTAGTCGACAAATCGGAGTAGGACTAGCCACATATGCACTGTGCACGCTGTGCTAAACTGCGCAATCAAAAACATTCCTCAGCACAACAGCCCCACAACACCAACATAATCGGTACTCTATTATATGTTTATATTCACCTGTTCTGTTTTAAGTTGTGATGCCTTCTCTGGCTTTTTTCGGAGAATTGTCACAGTATCCCAGTTACTGTCAGCCATTATTAAAGATTTCTAGTAAGGTATGATATAGCGGTTCGACAGAATACGGATCATACACAACACACGTTCTGTTCGAACTCAGTACGTTCACGATTCGCTATTAAGAAAAGTCAGATGAAAGAATAGCAACTCAACAAGCGCCCTCTGACGACTTCAAACAGATGAAGTCTAACTAGAACAGGATGGGTGTATATTAACTATTCGTCATGGCAAAAATACAATCTACAATGCGGGAATACTTATGCGGTTTACATGAATTCCCGGAACTAGCCCACGTCAAACTCTTATTGTTTTAATGGCAGACATTCGAATTGATACATTTATGTCTGGCAAATGGTTAGCAAGAATTCAATTACTTAATCGAATCTTCACATACTTTTTGTATCAATGCGTTCAAAAATCATCCCTGTTTGAGAAGACGTTCCAGCGTCTGGACCTGCCGCTGCTGGGGGAAAGAATAACGTCGTTGTCCAAAAAAGTATCTGCGACAAAAAACACGAGGAAAAGTTTGCACCAACTGCTACCTGAGGTATAGGTGCCTTTGGAATGCACAGCTGTTTTAGTTAATAGCAGTAATTTTCACCTCCCAGCAGCAGTTTTCAATGGCTGTGGCTGCAATAGGTATTTGCAGCCAACTCCAAAATTGTTGAATCTCGAATGCACTTATCAGTCTGTTAGAGATGCACCATCTATTCAGAAATCTGTATACTCCCACGGGCAGTTGGTCCAAGCTCTGTGAATATTTCGATTCCCCAATCAGCTGTTGGTCCAGGCTTTACGAGATCATCCTATATACACAAGTTGATTTGTTCTTGATGACGCAAGAAACTTGAACATTAATTTTGCTCACTACTTATACCCCAGTGGTGTAGAAAAATGTCAGAAAATCTAGGATATGATAGGTCACCAAACCTTTGAAGTTACAAATACATGGACATACTTAGGATCATGCAGTCATTACAAACTTATAATAGAATGTGCACTTATTTTAATGTAAAATGTATCAAATGGGAGTTCCTTCAAAATAAAAAATACAATTTTCCAACTAAATAGTTCAATTCAACGCATTCCTCTAATAATATAAGCTGTTGCAACTTTTATGTACAATAGTGGCGTTTTCGATTGCGCGAACGATTAAATATTGGCAGCACAATTACAGAATTATGGAATAATTGTAATCGAAAAAAATTGGCTTAAAAATTATATTTTTGAGAGAAAACATATAGTGAGTTGGAATAAACACTCATCATCTGCCAGGACGTTAAATACAGGAGTATCAGAGGAGTCAATCCTGGAAACTTTGTTCGTCCATATCTATATTAATGACATAACAAACAGGTTATCTTATGCAAATTTTGAAGATTCGACTAGAAAAATCTTAGTAATACTATTATTAACCTGAATAATAAATTGGTCTGCATTTCAAACTTGTTCACATGATCTAATAAGTTAACGCTAAATGTTGACAAGACGCAGGAAATTATACTTTCCAGGAGGAAGATACCCATTCCTATAACACGCGTTATAGTTAAAGCCACGCAGAGGCAAATGTGGCAAAACAAAGTTTCTTGGTGCAATGGAGGCGAAAATTTTAATCGAAACGATCACATCTCTTTTGTAGCAAGAAATTATTCACATCGTGCGGCATCCTCAACATGAATGCAAAATAATTTAACAAATCTGCACAAAAATATTTTTTACTACAGACATTCATCTCTTTCTCAGTAACTATATAAATGTGTTTGCTTCTACTTATAACAATGCCCATCAAACTGTCATTCTCAATCAAAGCGTGTCATTAGAAAACTGATACTTGCAGACGTGACCAAACGACGTCTTTTTTTGTATTGATATATTTTCCCAGTGTGTCACATCTTTACATTTCGGGTGCAGAGTTTGCTTATAAAGGTTGAACCAAACAACTTACATTGATAACATTTTTTTTATGGAAAAAAACTGCGTTTAATCTTCGTAACAATACGGAATTGCAATTTCACCGCACTCGTCAGCACAATACGAAATATTTTTATAATACAGAGCTGCCATAAGATGGATTTCGATTGTTATAGTTATAAGGATGAATGTGCGTGGCAAAATTCTTGACTTGGGCAACCACACCCAGCCCATGCAATTCTGAGACGTACAGTTCTTGAAAACATTGAGAAGTGTTTTACGGTGGGGGGATAGAGTACGTGCATGAATGTGTTGAGAGTGTACGACAGAGATTCGTTCACGGAGAATTGTTAGTCTCTTTACAAGCAGTCATAATCTTGCCCATGACGTCGAGTCGACACAGTTTGAAAATAACACGTTGTTAACACGTCGTTTATCAGGTCCTCGATCCCGTTTCTTGCCTATCATGTGAGCCACGCTGAAGTCCCCCTCGGAGATGGTGATACCGGTTATCTCATAGAGCAACATCCTCACCAGCACATCACATACCTTGTCTGCTCTCACCTCTGAGACATCGCTACAGAAGACGGGAGTGTCCCTCTTCTCCTATGCCCGCTTGTCATCCACCGCCTCCTCTTGCTTGCGAGACCACCCGCTTCGTCCATTTCTCCACAGGCGAACGACGTTAGGTCATTGATCTGCAGCTTCTTGTCACCTAATTTGGCGTCAGAATGCGAGATGATGCTGGACATTAGACACATGCAACTAACACTAACACCAACATTTTACATTCCTTGGACAGTTAACTAGTGTCTATGGTTAAGGGCTAGCCATAGCACCAGCATTTTTCCTTCCTTGGACGGTTAAGTGTTTGTTTACGGTTGGAAAGCTAGCATGGTCTCAAAATTTCCCCCTCTTAGCCAGTCAACTGGAGTCTATGGTTGGTGCACGAGCGACAACGGGCGTCTTCGGTGACCAACGTTCAGCATTTCTCCCTCGCGTTCCGATGATGTCAACAAAGCGCATGTTGCAATAAAATTGTTACTGCGAAAATAACTTAGAATAAAGGGGAAGAGCTCGAAGATGAAGATAGGGATGTTTTCACATTTTCGAGTGCTGCTCACAAGAAGGACATTTTGAACTGCACCAAGGCACTACATTAACACCGCTATTGTATGCTATACATAAAAAACTATGTATAAATCGAGAGACCGTAGTTACACTGAATATTCATGGTCACACGAGCATTTTTAACACGTATAATTGCGTCAAATTTTTCAAAATAGTTATACCGCCATTAAATAAACGTTTAAGGAACATTGTCTGGAAGCAATTGCCATCGCAACGCCTAGCGACACTTGGCAACTATTTGTTCCAAGGCTGTCGACTTTAGCACCGGATGTTTTTCGATATTTAAGCTCAAACTCATCAAGATTGATCAAAATTTCGCATGAGTGAGCAGAAAAGTTACTGCTCATGCATCTGATGATGAAGGCATCAAAAAGACTAGGCAGACTTCGAACAATTGTATTTTTTTTCAGCACCTAAGCGTATTGCCAGAGTGGTCACATCTGAGTGAGTGCTTAACGGATCATTTAGTTTTCGACGCGATCGTGAGGAGCTGTAAGAGTTTGTTATGCAATCAAGAGAGTGACGATGCGTCAAGGTCATCACAGTGGGCCATTGATGTGACCTGGCTCATTTGCCGCATCATTGGCCCGCTTTACTGCCTCTTTATTGGTACGCCGTACTGCCACTTCATTGGTACGTCATACTGCCACTTCATTGGTACGTCATACTGCCACTTCATTGGTACGTCATACTGCCGCTTCATTGGTACATCATACTGCCACTTCATTGGTACGCCATACTGCCGCTTCATTAGTACGCAATACTGCCGCTTCATGAGCACGCTATACAGCCGCTTCATTAGTACGTCATTCTGCCGCTTCATTGGCACGCTATACCGCCCCTTATTAGTACGCCATACTGCCGCTTCCTTGGCATGATACACTGCCGCGTCATTGGTACGCCATAATGCTGCTTCATTAGTACGCTATATTGCCGTTTCATTAGTATGTCATACTGCCACTTCGTTGGTACGCTAGACAGCCGCTTCATTAGTACGTCATACTGCCGCTTTGCTGGTACGCCATACTGCACGTACATCGGTAAGTCATACCACCACATTATTGGTACGCCACCTTGTCGCTTCATTAGAACGTCATACTACCGTTTCATTGGTGCGACACTGGCATAGCTTTCCGTTGCTACGCTTCATTTATTCCCTAAACTGTGCGCCTTTATGCCCCTCATGTTATAATATGAAGAGCTTTTGTTTCTCGCTGCGTCAGAAACTTGTGTTCAGATTACATAATCGACAACGATGGCTGTATTTAATCACATGATTGAGAGTGTTTCTTGTAGTGTACAGCGATTACCTCAGATAATGTGACTTACCCAGGAACGTTTTCTAGGGTCTCTCATCGGCGCTTGCCTTTCAGTAGTAAACAGTCGGCACTCCGATGAGTGGTATTCGATAGAGCCATTCATTTATTTACTCGCCTATCCCTTCTGAAGGTTGGATTTAGGTAGAGGTGGGGCTTACAATTCTCTATAACGGCTACAAATCTGTTGCGCCAATAGGAAACGCTTCTGAGAGGATAACAAACTGTAGAGCTGTTTCCTCATTGGGTAGTTATATTCTCACACATAACGTAAGCTAAGCACGCCCCCGTAGTGAATTTTTCGGTCATTTGCGGCTGGTTTGAGAATTGAGATCTCACATCAGAAATTGACTTAATGTGCAGAGGTAAGCATCATAGAATTCTCGTTTTTTTTGTGTCATACTGTGCTAGGTCATTACATTGAACTTGTTGTTAAATAATTTCATATTGAGGTTCGCGTAATAGTGACTGTGTTTGTCTACAATTTGTGCTGTTCATTTCTTTTACAGGGTTGCTGCAATTATTACACGCAATGTTAAATTATTACACGTTGGTCACATTCTTGCAAGGAATGTTGCTGATCAGATGTAGCTCGTCATAACTGTTGACCCTCCGCATTGAACTTTAGCTTCTGTTGTGTTGCAGTTATTATTAGCTGGTCAAATATTACTGGCCCTCAGCCGACACCATTATCAATACACAATGTTTGCAGAGCTCTCAATAATTTATCTTGCTCAATTGAGATGTTCTCCTTCACTGCAATAAACACAATATAAATCACGTGGTTATTTAAGCTTGTTACACTCTTGAATAATAATGTCAGAACCTATGCGTCATTATTCCACATTTACCACATTTTAAATGCAATTATACGACTTAATTTCCTATATAACCATAACACCATAATGCCGCTTCATGGGCGCGCTGTACTGCCGCTTCATGGGCGCGCTGTACTGTCGCTTCATGGGCGCGTTGTACTGCCGCTTCATTGGTACATCTTACTGCTGCTTCATTGGTACGCCATACTGCAGCTTTGTTGGTACGTCCTACCGCCGCTTCATTGGTACGTCATATTGCCGCTTCGTTGGTACGCCATACTGCCGCTTCATTAGCACGCTTAACTGTCGCTTCATTTGTACTCCGTACTGCCGCTTCGTCGGTACACCATGCTGCCGTTTCATTGGTGGGCTATACTGCCGCGTCATTGTTACGCCATATTGACTCATCATTGGCACGCCACACTGTCGCTGAATTTACAAGTGTTTACAAGTGTAAGAAGACAACAACAGACCTGTCTGTCCAAGTTAGGTTGCATTTTGATTAGTAAGAAGATTAGTTCTGACGTGGAACGTCTAAGAGAGTATCATGCGTCTCATTTTCTGTTTTAATGGAACAAGAAAGTGGAAGGTTGTAGAAGGAAAAAACATTTAACGATGATACGCAAAACAACGTAAATCACCATCTGAAGAGAAAGCCACCGACCCACGATGTTGATCTGAGGTTGTCACAGTTTCATTCCTCGTTAGACCAATGCTGACCGGTGTCATTGCTGGACACCATTTTGCAACGAGCAGGTACCAATGCCGGGCATATTTTTTACCGTGCTAGTGCAATGCCGGGAACTATCTTGACCGTGCGGGTGTCAATGACGGACACATTTTTTAACGAACATGTTGGTGAGTGTGTTATAGCAGGAAGCTATTTGACGGCGATTCATGTAGAATTCTTCGAGTCGTGACTTAATCGTTTCGATTGTATCGCTTGTACAGCCTACGCTGGAAGTTTGTTCCATTCTTAGACAATTCAATTCGTGGAGAAGTAGCGTGTAATGTCGAGTGAGAACGTTTTCCAACGATTTTGTATCCATTGTTCCTGGTCATTCTAGTTGCATCTAGAGTGAAGGCTCGTTCTGCCCATCATTGGCGCGGCATACTGCCTCTTCGTTGTTACGCCACACTGCCCATCATTGGCACAAAATACTGCCTCTTTGTTGGTACGCCATACTGCCTATCATTGGCACGGCAAACTGCCTCTGCGTTGGTATGACATACTGCCCATCATTGGCACGGCGTACTGCCTCTTCGTTGGTACGCCATAGCGCCCCTTCATTGGTACGGCACACTTCCTCTTCGTTGGTACGCTATTCTGCCCATCATTGGCACGGCATACTGCCTCTTCGTTGATACGCCACACTGCCCATCATTGGTACGGCATACTGCCTCTTCGTAGGTACGCTATACTGCCCATCATTGGCACGAAATACTGCCTCTTCGTAGGTACGCCATATTGCTCATCATTGACACGGCATACTGCCTCTTCGTTGGTACGCCATACTGCCCATCATTGGCACGGCATACTGCCTCTTCGTTGGTACGTCATACTGCCCATCATTGGAACGGCATACTGCCTCTTCGTTGGTACGTCATACTGCCCATTATTGGGACGGCATACTGCCTCTTCGTTGGTACGCCATACTGCCCATTATTGGGACGGCATACTGCCTCTTCGTTGGTATGCCATACTGCCCATCGTTGGCACGGCATACTGCCTCATCAGTGGCATGGCACACTGAAACATCATGAAGATATTGCCTCTTACTTGGTATTGCATTCTGCCTAACCATTGTCATAATTCGTCCTCGCAAATTGCTTCATGACTGTAATGACACTGGGCCAATGCTGTTCAGTTGTCTCCCCAATACAAGGAGCATAGTCTGCAGCAGTTTGCAATAGACCTCTGAAATGGGCTCTCCACAGTCTCCTAACGTCCGGTCATAATTAAAAGAATACGGCCATTCCAAGTTCTCCATTGACAGTCGTTAAAGCTGTCCAAGCCAAGATCGTGCTCACTGATATACTTTACAGGTGCACTGTACGTGAGCTCTGCGTCAGTCCGATTCGCTGTTGGGCAACTTGTACTCCAACTGTAGTACCACAGGTGATGGGGTAGAGTTGTACAGTGTGCATATCTTTGTGTGGAAAATATGGCAGATTTTTTACAAGATGAATGGAATGAAGTGCGCACGATGATGCCTAGAACAGATTAGTGACCACGAGGATGCCTGGAACAGATTAGTGACCACGAGGATGCCTAGAACAGATCAGTGACCACGAGGATGCCTAGAACAGATTAGTGACCACGATGATGCCTAGAACAGATTAGTGACCACGAGGATACCTAGAACAGATTAGTGGCCACGATGATGCCTAAAACAGAGAAGTGACCACGATGATGCCTAGAACAGATTAGTGACCACGATGATGCCTAGAACAGATTAGTGACCACGATGATGCCTAGAACAGATTAGTGACCACGAGGATGCCTAGAACAGATTAGTGACCACGAGGATGCCTAGAACAGATTAGTGACCACGCGGATGCCTAGAACAGATTAGTGACCAAGATGATGCCTAGAACAGATCAGTGACCACGAGGATGCCTAGAACATATTAGTGACCACGATGACGCCTAGAACAGATTAGTGACCACGAGGATGTCTAGAACAGATTAGTGACCCCGAGGATGCCTAGAACAGATTAGTGACCACAAAGATGCAGAAACAGATTAGTGACCACGAGGATGCCTAGAACAGATTAGTGACCACGAAGATGCCTAGAACAGATTAGTGACCACGAGGATGCATAGAACAGATTAGTGACCACGAGGTACAAATTTGTGTGACGGATTGCTTCTGTAAATAGAAAGGTTGGTAAGTAAATATTCAAGTTATTCTATGTTTTCATTGACTACTGTTGAGGTCCTTGTCCGTTATTGCTCTCTCCCCATCATCTCCATCCTTCCTAAGACCCTCTCCTCCCGTCCTGTGGCCATCCCCACCCCCGGTCGTTTGCAGCAACTTTCCCGCCATTAAATATGTAGCCAAACGGTCTCAGGCGCCCCAAACGACCGACTCTCGCCTTTCGTGCCGCTAGGGCGCGCCACCATAACACTACGTAACGTGGGCAGCAGAGACGGTGGCTCCTCCTACTGGAGGCAGTTGAGCTTCAGGGGCTTCATATAGCGGGTGGGGCCTCCGTAGACCGCGTTTGAGTGCTTTAGCGACACGATTCTGGGAATTATACTGCGGGGTAATAAGGTGAGGGGAAGGAATAATTCCAGGTTACTTGTTAGCTGTGTTGTCGTAAATTAAGAATAACAGTTGACTTATGTTTAAGCATGATTGCCTGCATGTTGTCTAGGCCTGTTTTAATTTGTTAACTGGCAATTCGGAAGCAACTGGAGGAAGTTCACCACCGGCTAATCGCTCGACGCTGTCTTCTTATAACCACGGCAGTATGGAAATAACAGAAGGGATGGGTATTGCTTTATTTGCTCTACATCAGATCAAACTCGTTCCTACTCCCCATAATCCAATCACACAAGCAAAAAGTTACCCCATCCCGTATCTAATGCTATGCCTGATGGAGTAAGAATACTCTGAGAGTAGTCACCCAGCAGGGCAACCGTGAAACGGACATGTCAGCCTTTGTCGTCGTCGGGAATGGACCTATAAGCTCATCCCTGTCAAAATGAATACATTAATCTATCTGTAAGTCCAATATCACGTCCTTCATTATGTGGAAAGATTGTAACTATTATTTCTCGGTGATAATCATACTATCTCTGCTTTGGGCCTCATCCTCATCCTTCCAACCCATCCTTACGCCATCCCCACCCTCCTTCGGCACCATCTTTCCACCATTATCGCGGGCATTAGCTCTGGAAGTATTCTTCAAAACGACTGCTATAAAATGGTGCCATGCATACTCATGGCGGCTTTACCACTACATTGGCCGCACAATCCTCCAAGATATAGATTGTCGGCGGCCATTACCGAGAGAAGTGTAATTAAAACAAGGAACATTTGCTGGTGAGTCGGCGGCGAGTGACGGCGAAAGGACCGCGGGGGACCCTTAGGGAAGTTATACTTCCGACCACTGATACTTACCCTAAAGTTCTCTTGGTGTACGTGTAGCTAGGGCAGCGAACACTGAAGCTTGTGGCAGTGAAATAGACCGCCCGCGGAGGATGCAGAAAGAGAGAGACAGAGCATGGACGTAGGCCATTGAAGTAGACCGCCCACTGAGGCCGCAGGGAGAGAAAGAGAGAACCTAAGTGGGCTAGTGAAGTAAACCGACCAGTGAGGATGCAGAGAAAAAACCTGGGCGTGAGCTAGTGAAGTCGACCGCTCACTGAGGATGCAGAGAGAGAAAGATAGAACCTAAGTGGGCTAGTAAAGTAGACCGCCCAGAGAGTGAACCTGAGCGTGGGCCAGTAGAGTAGACTGCCCCCTGAGGATGCAAAGAGAGAACCTGGACGTGGGCCAGTGAAGAGGACAGCAAAATGATGATGCAGGGAGCGAGCCAGTACGTGGGCCAGTGAAGTAGACTACCCACGGAGGATGCAGAGAGAGAATCTGGAATTGGGCCTGTGAATTAGGTTACCCACTAAAGATGCAGATAGAGAGAAAGAGAGAGAGAGAGAGAGAGAGCGTACAAGTGGGCCGGGTTCCCTTGCTAACTTAATGGATTAATTAACTTGAGTTAATCTTGTACTAATTTTACCTAACGATATGATAAGAAGGGCATTACAATTTGGTACGATAAGCTTAGAAGGACATTAGGATGCGGTACGATTACTTAAATTGGTATTTAGGACAGGGTACAATTGTTTAAGCAGATTTTTAGGATACGGTACGAATAAGTTGAGTAGGCTTTTAAGATATGGTACGATTACTTAAATGGGTATTTAAAACAGGGTACAATTAGTTAAGAAGGTTTTTATGATACGGTACGAGAAGGTTAAGTAGGTTTTTGAGATATTGTACGATAAGTAATGTTGGTCATTAGATATGACACGATAAAATAAGTAGGTTTTTGAAGTATGACACGATAAGATAATTACGTTTTTAAGATAGGATGCGGAAAGTTATGTAAGGTTTTAAGATATGGTAGGATAGGTTATGTTGGTCTTTGAGTTATCGTGCGTTATGCTGAGTAGGTCTTCAAGATAGGGTATGATAGGTTTGTACGGTCTCTAAGATTGGGTACGACAATGAGTTGGTGTTTAAGATAGAAAATAATACGCTGAGTTGGTCATTAAGAGAGGGTACGATAGGTTATTCTGGCCTTTAAGATAGGGTACGATAGGTTGAGTTGGTGTTCAAGTTTTGATGCGATACACTCAGTTATTGATAAGTTAGGCAACGAAACGTTAAATTCACATATTCATATAATTTCCTTCACCTTTAATCGGTCGACCGCCACAACGATGAGAGAACACAACTCAAACACAACCCTGACAAGTCTAATATAACCCTGACAAACCTAACACAAACCTGACTGCTTGCTCCTCCACATCAAGAAGAGCCCGACCAACACATTGTCCTGCATGAGATTACAACGGCGACAAAATTCTTATGCACGTTTGCAGTGGCTTGACAGCGACATAAACAGTATGTCGAACTAAGGTAGTCAGCCCTTCATCCCAGCTGGGATGTTCTTTGTCCATGACAAATTGTCAAAATCATCTTCTGCGTCAGGCACATGCAATGTTAAAAGATAGGAAACCATTTTCTGACACCCTCTGTTTCGTCATGCGAACTTACATGCAATTGCAATGCTGTGGTAAAAACTCCCATGCCAAACTGTTTGTTTATGCGAGGAATTGAAGCACGGCAAAAATTGTTCTAGAGCTGACCTAAGTTCAGAGTCATCGTCCTAGAGCTGACCTAAGTTCAGAGTAGTCAAACTAGAGCTGACCTTAGTTCAGAGTCATCGTCCTAGAGCTAACCTAAGTTCAGAGTCATCGTCCTAGAGCTGACCTAAGTTCAGAGTCATCGTCCTAGAGCTGACCTAAGTTCAGAGTCATCGTCCTAGAACTAATCTAAGATCAGAGTCATCGCCAAAGAGCTGACGTAAGTTCAGAGTCATCGTCCTAGAGCTGACCTAAGTTCAGAGTCATCGTCCTAGAGCTGATCTAAGTTCAGAGTCATCGTCCTAGAGCTGACCTAAGTTCAAAGTCATCGTCCTAGAGCTGACCTAAGTTCAGAGTCATCGTCCTAGAGCTGACCTAAGTTCAGAGTCGTCAAACTAGAGCTGACCTAAGTTCAGAGTCATCGTCCTAGAGCTGACCTAAGTTCAGAGTCATCGTCCTAGAGCTGACCTAAGTTCAGAGTCATCGTCCTAGAGCTGTCCTAAGTTCAGAGTCATCATCCTAGAGCTGACCTAAGTTCAGAGTCATCGTCCTAGAGCTGACCTAAGTTCAGGGTCATCGTCCTAGAGCTGACCTAAATTCAGAGTCATCGTCCTAGAGCTGACCTAAGTTCAGAGTCATCGTCCTAGAGCTGACCTCAGTTCAGAGTCATCGTCCTAGAGCTGACCTAATTTCACAGTCATCATCCTAGAGCTGACCTAAGTTCAGAGTCGTCATCCTAGAACTGATCTAAGACCAGAGTCATCGTCCTAGAGCTGACCTAAGTTCAGAGTCATCGTTCTAGAGCTCACCTAAGTTTAGAGTCATCGTCCTTGAGCTGACCTAAGTTCAGAGTCATCGTCGTAGAGCTGATCTAAGTTCAGAATCAACGTCCTACAGCTGATCTAAGTTCAGAGTCATCGTCCTAGAACTGAGTTCAGAGTCATCGTCCTAGAACTGACCTAAGTTCAGAGTCATCGTCCTAGAGCTGACCTAAGTTCAGAGTCATCGTCCTAGAGCTGATCTAAGTTCAGAGTCATCGTCCTAGAGCTGACCTAAGTTCAGAGTCATCGTCCTAGAGCTGACC
>SDVV010015803.1:0-14429 GCA_016164225.1 Gammarus roeselii | reverse complement strand
CACATCGTACGTCCCATGCACTCCACCACATTGTACGTCTCATGCACTCCACCACATCGTACGTCACATGCAGCTCCACCACATCGTACGTCGTATGCACTCTACCACATCGTACAACACATGCACTCCACCACGTCGTTCGTCACAAGCACTCCACCACATCGTACGTCACATGCACTCCACAACATCGTACGCGACATGCACTCCACCACGTCGTATGTCACATGCACTCCACCACATCGTACATCACATGCACTCCACCACATCGTACGTCACATGCACTCCACCACATCGTACGTCACATGCACTCCACCACATCGTACGTCTCATGCACTCCACCACATCGTACGTCACGTGCAGCTCCACCACATCGTACGTCGTATGCACTCTACCACATCGTACAACACATGCACTCCACCACGTCGTACGTCACAAGCACTCCACCACATCGTACGTCACATGCACTCCACCACATTGTACGTCACATGCACTCCACCATATCGTACCCCAGATGAACTTCACCACATCGTACGTCACATTCACTGCACCACATCGTACGCGACATACACTCCACCACGTCGTACGTCACAAGCACTCCACCACATCGTACGTCACATGCACTCCACCACATCGTACGTCACATGCACTCAACCACATCGTACGTCACATGCACTACACCACAGGGTACGCAACCTGCATTTCACCACATCGTACGTCACATGTACTCCACCACAACGTACGTCACATGCACTCCACCACATCATACGCCACATGCACGTTACCAAATCGTACGTCACATACACTGCACCACATCGTACGTCACATGCACTCCACCACATCGCACGCCAAATGCGCTCAACCACATCTTACGCCAGATGCACAGCACCACATCGTACGTCACATGCACTCCACCACATCGTACGTCACATGTAACCCACCATATCGTACGTCACATGCACTCCATCACATCGTGCGTTACGTGCAATCCACCCCATCGTACGTCACATGCACTCCACCACATCGTACGCCACATGCACTCCACCACGTCGTACGTCCCCAGAAAGGGGGGTGGCCGACGGCCAGGCGCACCTCACACCCTCATACGCTCACACTAACACAAAATAGCAGTTTAGTCCTAAAGGGTCCGGCCGGTAACCCCGCAACACACATTCTGGGTCACGGGTGCGGTCCGAGGATCCGTTGCAGCAGTAGGGTCCGACAGCTCTCACTGCTTAACCCCGTCGCATCATGATGGCCAGTCCCCCCCCCTCCCATACCAACGACCATCCTGACAACGTGATGCCAAGGGCGCGAAAGCACATCAGGGCAGCGTCCTAAATAAACTATTCACAACCACTCCACTCCCTCATGTTCATTGCACGCTCTCTCACCACTTCCACATCCAAGTCTCTCTTTTCCCAACGTCTGCTTTACTCCATCCATCCACCCAAACTTCGGTCTACCTCTGGGGCTGCGACCACTCGCTTCCGCCTTCATCACCCTTTTTACCAATCTCCATTCATCCATCATCACCATGTGCCCGAACCATCTCAGAACACGCGGATCCACTCTGTCCTCCAGCTTCTTCACCATCCCCGTTCTGATTCGAACCCCGTCGTTGGTGATCTGATGTCCCACCGTAACTCCAGCCTTGCTCCTCAGACATTTCATCTCGAAGACATTCAACCTTCTTCTCTCCTCTGCTCCTACCCCTCAAGTCTCAGCTCCGTAGAGCACAGTTGAGCATCTCATTACTTTACTTTTACCCACGTTCACTCGGAGCTTCCTCCTTTCACACACTCTACCAAACTCGGTCACTAACTAAACAGGCCCACTTTACTTTATAATCTAACAGTGTAAGGGTAAAATTTTCCTCACTGGCCTCCCCGCCCGGCTTCCCCTCTACAGTCGGGAAGCGAGCATTCCGCAGGCTGTGATCTGTGCCTCATTAAGCCTATACTCAAAAAACCTCACCCCTACTTGAGACTGCTTACCGCAAACAATGCGGTAGGGCCTCACTCTTCCTGCTCATCAGTTCACTGCGTTTCCCGCACATCACTCCATCGCCCTCTCTGCTCATCAGTTCATCGCGCTTCCTGCACATCAGTTCACCGTGCTCCCTGCGCATCAGTTCATCGCATTTTTTGCACATCAGTTCACCGCCCTCCTTGCACATCAGTTCATCGCGTTCTTTGCACATCAGTTCATCGTGCTTCTTGCACATCAGTTCATCGCGTTCCATGCACATGAGTTCATCGCTCTCCCAGCACATCAGTCCATCTCGCTCTCTGAACATCAGTTAATCGCCCTACTTGTACGTCAGTTCATCGTGCTCCCTGCCTATCAGCTCATATCGCTCTTTTCACATAATTTAATCGCGCTTCCTGCGCCCTCTGTGGCACTGAGTACATCAAAATTTCACGCGGTTTAATTGTTCGTTAATTTTAAGCGTATAGTGTCTACCGCGCATGCTTTGATATCTATCTCATAGAAAATAGTTATAAACATTGATCAGAATTCCATAAGCCCTCACTATTTGGGAGCTTGTCCTACAAACGCTCTATTAGAATTCTATTTGGCTTGATTGCTCGTTAGTTCGATGGCTTTAAATTTCGCTTGAATAAAATAATTTTGAATCAGAATGAGACCCACAATTCATTGGTACACTTTCGTTTCGCAAACTCTCGACAGTGTTTTATTTTATGTGTTATTTTTTAGGATTCATTGCCAGTTAAATTAGTTGTTATTTTTCAACCCGCCGACTCTAATTTTACGGACATTGATGGCTCGTTAATCCGATGCCGATTGGCGTTGGCGTCACAGTGTCGGCACATGTGTCGACACAATACATAAATGTAGGGTCGTTAGCCTCACTGTGTCGGCACATGTGTCGACATAAAACGTTTACCTTATTATTTCTACTTCGTGGTCACTCTCAACCCATATTAGTCAGCAGGGAGGAAAGATATTTCATATGTTATTACATCGTTGTTTGATATTTAGAGCTATTTTTATTTAATTCTTGATTTTGATTTGATTTGACTCAATTCTAAATCACTTTTACATGTTATCCACACCCATCAAAAACCTAATCTAACCTAACCTTATGTATGGTATTCAGTCATTGATATATACATATGAACCCCTCCACACGTTTTTTCTATAAAATTTTCACCCTAATCTTTCTACTTCGTGGTCACTCTCGACCCATATTAGTTAGCAGAGACGCCAGATTTTAAATCTTAGATGGTTTGAATGTTACAAGTATTTCATATTTGTATCCAGTTTCACACAAACGAACACTTAGTCTCATACTAAATCTACCTCATTTACTTCAATATCTCCTGACACTAAATCCTTTGTTGACTTGCAAGATCTATTTGCCTCTTCTTTCCTATAATTATCATATTCCTGACAATGACTTAGTTTCAGATGTCACCACAAATTACTCGTTGATATATGTTCATTTAATTTTATTTCTTTTTTGCATAGATTCTAAGCCCCCGTTATCCCATTACTTTCGAACAAACGACGACTCAAGCTATACCTCATCCTTCCACAACAGAATCATAATCTTGACTAAGCAAGATCTGATCGGACTCTGATTTTTATCCTACCAATCTGTAACACATCTAGAACATTCACATCCAAGATAGGTTTATAGCAATGCGGGAAAAAATACTCTTCTACTGATTTCGACAATTCAATGTATGCAATTCATTGCTTAAACTTTGAGCTTTAGGATAATATAAACATTTGATTAAGGATTAACCTGGTTTGTTACTGTATTATTAGTAATAATTACAGATCTTGCTGGTTTCATCAATGCTTTCTAACTCATTCTTTAGATTTGTAACATCCTGGTTCGTACATCCAACCATACCCATCATCACGATGTTTCAGTTTCCTCTCAAAATCCTTCATATACTTCAGCATATCTTTGATGCGAATACCGAAAGCTGTTCCGTTCCCATGAGTCCACAAATGTAGAGTTTCTTCTTCTTGAGCCTTAATTATTCGAAACTTCTCCAATTCAAAGTCATTCTGATCTTCATCATTGAGGAATTGTTGCATACGTTCTAGATTTTATTTGGTTCTTAGGTAAAATCCGTTTCCCACTACCTCATCTTTATTACAGTCATGATGATTTTCCACTTGGATCATTTCAATTTCGAGATTTGCTTTCTTATTTACCTTGAACTTCGTTACATACGACTGTGACCCGTCGACGTTAGTTACCCGAAGCCGACTTATTTTTTTCCTTCATCCATACATGAATGTTATCTCCCACTCTTTTGATTCTTGTTTTATTCATTCTGAGATAACTTATATTTGCAACACTAATCAATATTTGTTTGATCCGACGCATATTATCTTAGGAGATTTCTTGTAAACACTTGTAAACATTAGGTTCTTTGTGTGAATAGGTAACGAAGTGAAACAAATAATGTTGGATCGTTCCATAAAACAAGAATTTTGCTTACACACAAAGATTTCTCATACGATTTTATAAAAATCTATATTTATTATGTCCATTTTTTCCTAAATGCCGTAGTTTGGAAGTACTCAAAAACAAACGGATCAGTAATAAACATGTGGTTTCTAAGGATGTACATTTATGGGCGTCGTTTATCCCTGTGGGCTTCCAACGCCCCGGCGACTGCTCTTCCCACTGGAGTCGGGTTCCGTGTCGGAGGCGAGTCTGATGTCAATTTCCTCGTGCTGCAGATCCATTTCAAGACCCCCACGCCTGGCATGGAAGACCGTTCTGGATACAAGATACAAATTACGACGAAGAGGTGAGTTCTCGTAGTTTTTTACGCGTTATTGCAGATGAGAGTTCATTCCATGGGTAAACTATCATTGGGTCCCACTTTTGTCATTTTTGTTTTGTTTATTCTATGTAACAAAGTTTTCTGCGTATCTTGTAGCACACCGGGATTTTGTTACTGAAGATTTCTTAGGGGCACCTATCTTTTGTTCATTGTGTTCTGGTGCCTCGGTTTAACCCATCAAAACTTCTGGAGTGTACAAGAATAAGTTAGTATTAGACTGATTTACTGGTCGATCTCTCTTGATTCACTTCATATCCTCTCCGCACCGCTTATCGACTCAATTGACTTGTTTTGAGATATTTTTAATGTGCTTACATTGATTGATGATTGATTGATGCGTTAGTTCAGCGACATCCGATTTTTTTTGTGTGTCCTGACTTGGAAAGCTCAGGTGTTGAGCTTCTGAACCACTGACAGAAAATTCATCTCCAGTCGAGCCAATGAATTAGCTGCTGTCATTGATTGCCTAACATGAGTCAGCACATCATGAATTGGATGAATTATCACAGAGAAGATGTCAAAAAAAGACGTGATGGTCGTGATACAACATTAATTCATCAGTTGGAACCACCTAAAGGTGAACCCTTATAGGTTTCTTTCATCACGTTCATACATTCGTTCGATTAATATATGACGATGCAAAATAGCAGATTCCAATATTAGGACGTTACCTAATAATAATGACCATTGGTTCAAAATGTCGAGCAGTTACAGATGTGACGACACCTGGCAGTTACAGATGTGACAACACCTGGCAGTTAGAGATGTGACGATACCTGGCAGTTACAGATGTGACGACACCTGGCAGTTACAGATGTGACGAAACCTGGCAGTTACAGATGTGACGACACCTGGCAGTTACAGATGTGACGACATCTGGCAGTTACAGATGTGACGACACCTGGCAGTTACAGATGTGACGACATCTGGCAGTTACATATGTGATGACATCTGGCTGTTACAAATGTGACGACATCTGGCAGTTATATATGTGACGACATCTGGCAGTTATATATGTGACGACATCTGGCAGTTATAGATGTGACGACACCTGACAGTTACAGATGTGACGACATCTGGCAGTTACAGATGCGACGACATCTGGCAGTCACAGATGTGACGACATTTTGCAGTTACAGATGTGACGATATTTTGCAGTTACAGATGTGACGACATCTGAGAGTTACAGATGTGACGACATCTGGCAGTTACAGATATGACGACATTTTGCAGCTACAGATGTGACGACATCTGGCAGTTACAAATGTGACGACATCTGTCAGTTACAGATGCGACGACAACTGGCAGTTATAGATGCGACGACATCTGGCAGTTACAGATGTGACGACATCTGGCAGTTACAGATGTGATGACATCTGGCAGTTACAAATGTGACGACATCTGGCAGTTATATATGTGACGACATCTGGCAGTTATATTTGTGACGACATCTGGCAGTTACAGATGCGACATCTGGCAGTTACAAATGTGACGACACCTGGCAGCTACAGATGTGACGACATCTGGCAGTTATATATGTGACGACATCTGGCAGTTACAGATGCGACGACATCTGGCAGTTACAGATGTGACGACATCTGTCAGTTACAGATGTGATGACATCTGGCAGTTACAAATGTGACGACATCTTGCTGTTACAGATGTAAGACATCTGTCAGTTACAGATGTGACGACATTTTGCAGCTACAGATGTGACGACATCTGGCAAATACAGATGTGACGACATCTGTCAGTTACAGATGTGACGACATTTTGCAGTTACAGATGTGAAGACATCTGGCAGTTACAGATGTGATGACATTTTGTAGATACAGATCTGACGACACCTGGCAGTTACAGATGTGACGACGTCTGGCAATTACATATGCGGCGACATCTGGCAGTTACAGATGTGATGACATCTGACATTGATTGAATGCAGACCACTCCGTTGAATATAACAACATTTTTGAGTGCACTGCGTCCTATCGACTCAAACGAGCAGATAAATAGCAAGTAGAAAATCAAGTAACTGAGGGATCGACGCTGTGGGTGGGTTGGTTCTAAACATAAATCGATTGGATCAATGAGCCAGTTGGAGCTGTCCAGAAGCCGCAATTGCTGTCTAGTTGGTGCTGTTCAAAAACCGCAATTACTGCCCAGTTGGTGCTGTCCAGAGGCCGCACTTGCTGCCCAGTTGGTGTCCAGAAGCCGCAATTGCTGGTGGCTAGTTGGAGCTGTCCAGAAGCCGCAGTTGTTGCCCAGTTGGTGCTGTTCAGAAGCCGCAAATGCTGCCCAGTTGATGCGATCCAGAAGCCGCAATTGCTGTCCAGTTGGTGCTGCCCAGAAGCACAATTGCTGGCTAGTTGGAACTGTCCAGAATCCCCAATTGCTGCCCAGTTGAGCAGTTGGAGCTGTCCATAAACCACAATTGCTACCCAGTTGGAGTTGTCCAGAAGCCGCAATTGCTGGCCAGTTGGAGCTGTAAAGATGTCGCAATGCTTGCCAGTTGGTGTTGTCCAGAAGCCGCAATTGCTGTTCAGTTGGTGCTGTCCAGAAGCCGCAATTGCTGTTCAGTTGGTGCTGTCCAGAAGCCGCAATTGCTGTTCAGTTGGTGCTGTCCAGAAGCCGCAATTGCTGCCCAGTTGGTGCTGTCCACAGGCCGCAATTGCTGCTCCGTTGGTGTTGTCCAGAAGCCACAATCGCTGTCAAGTTGGTGCTGTCCAAAAACCGCAATTGCTGGTGGCTAGTTGGAGCTATCTAGAAGCCGCAATTGCTGCCTAGTTGGTGCGGTCCAGAAGCCGCAATTGCTGTCCAGTTGGTGCGGTCAAGAAGCCGCAATTGCTGTCCAGTTGGTGCTGTTCAGATCCCACAGTTTCTGCCCAGCTGGAGCTGTCCAGAAGCCGCCATTGCTGTCCAGTTGGTGCTGTCCAGAAGCGCAATTGCTGTCCAGTTGGTGCTGTCCAGAAGCGCAATTGCTGGCCAGTTGAAGCTGTCCAGAAGCCGCAATTGCTTGCCAGTTTGCACTGTCTAAAAGCCGAAATTACTGTCCAGTTGGTATTGTCCAGAAGCTGCAATTGTTGTCCAGTGGGAGCTGTCCAGAAGCCGCAATTGCTGGCTAGTTAGTGTTGTTCAGATCACGCAATTGCTGGCCAGTTGGTGCTGCCCAGAGGCCGCCATTTTGTTGACCATCATTTCCACCAACATACAGATCCACGTATTCGCTTCGAGACAGTTCAATTCAAAACTCTTGCGATCGTATGACCAAATTTCTAATATAGCTTAAATGCTTCATTTTAATTTTTTTGAAAAATATATAGTCCAAAAGAAAAGTGACGGCATGCGCAAAGAACTTAACAACTGTGAGAGGTCATGGAAGTTTATCTTTCTTTAAGTAATGACGACATCAGAACAAGTACGACCCTTAGCTGAAGGCTCTGTTTATAGCGGTGAAAACGCTTTAAAGTGCATTAGCATCCAGATATAGAAGAAAATAAATTAACTCTTATTGCTTGTAGATGAATGGTAAAGCCTACGGTATTTGTAAAAAGTCTTCAAGCTGGTTACACGTGCCAACAATTTGTTCCTCTACGTAAGTCAACTCCTCTGTTAGGTAGTTGTTCCCGTTGACAATTAAGCACATTTCTCCATCTAAATTGCGCGTTTTCAAATTTCCTTTAGCTTTTCCTGTTCTTGTATCGTTTATGTATGGAGATTATTTCGTATACGACGATATTTCATCTTTTTGTTCCAAAACGAATCATTTATTCTCTCTATTGTGTATTGATTTTGTGAGGATTCTTTCGGCCATCATGGATATGTCATTTTCTCGATCACCGATTCTTCTGATTTATCTATTTGCTTGCTCTAAACAAGTTGGTGATATATTAACTTTGACTTCATCAATAAATCATTCCAGGTTGCTGTTCACACGGTTCAGTGATTTCCTTGTGTTCTTTTTTATTCAAGTATTTTTTTCCTTCTTACTCGATATCTCTAGTTGTCATACATTCTCATTACTTTCCTTTGACTTCCTACTATTCAGTGGAGAAGCATTCCTTCAGTATCCTTCTTACCACCCTCATTTAGATCAGTCAGAATTTAGAGGATATCTCATTTTCTCCTGTTCCGTGCGCAGAGTAATCCTTTCCTCATAAGTAACATGTCTTATTGGTACCGGCGTTTAATAAATAGCTCCATAATGGGGTTTCTTGTCTAATTTCTTTTATTGCACAGTTGCTAAAGGAAATTCGTTGTCGATTAAATAGACACAAAATCCGAAATGATTATTTTTCGCAACATAGTTCAAGCTTACAGACATTTCACTCATGGGTTCCATGGATAAGCTTTGTCCTGATATAATACAGTAATCAAATTTCCCATCACGTGGAACTCCACAGGGAGAAGCTGGTCTATTTTCTAATTATAGACTACCAAGAAAACGATTTTTTTTCACGACTGTACGTTGAGGTCTAGCCTCGCTCCAGCTTAATAAGGGAGTGTGGTGTAGGTCACCAGATTAAATAGATTGTGTGTAGTGCGGTTACCACTTTATTTGGGAGCTGTGTAATGCAGGTTACCAGCTTAATCGGATGTTATGTAGTGCAGGTTACCACTTTGATCAGAAGGTGTGCGGTGCAAGTCACTTTAACCGAAAGGTGCGTAGTGTAGGTCACCATATTAATCGGACGGTGTGTAGGGCAGGTCACCATATTAATAGGAAGGTGTGTGATGCAGGTCACCAGATTAATCGGAAGGTGTGTAGTGCGATTCACCAGATTGATGGTACGGTGTGTAGGGCAGGTCACCAGGTTAATCGGAAGGTGTGTGCTGCAGGTCACCAGATTAATCGGAAGGAGTGTGATGCAGGTCACAAGATTAATCGGAAGGTGTGTGATGCAAGTCACCAAATTAATCGGAAGGAGTGGGATGCAGGTCCAAAGATTCATCGAAAGGTGTGTGATGCAGGTCACCAGATGAATCGGAAAGAGTGTGATGCAGGTCACAAGATTAATCGGAAGGTGTGTGATGCAAGTCACCAAATTAATCGGTATGTGTGTGATGCAAGTTACCAAATTAATCAGAAGGTGTGTGATGCATGTCACCAAATTAATCGCAATGTGTGTGATGCAAGTCACCAAATTAATCGGAATGCTCGGTCACTACTTTTTTTTTCCCGTAACATTTCACAGAAAAATTGTAAAATAGATTTTCCCATAAAATTTACTCTGTAATATACCATTTTAGTTCCATTTCACAGTAGTCACAATATTCAATTTTCCAATAAAATTCAAGTATCTTACCATTAAAGTTTTACCAGTTTACATTTTAAGTAATTCCGATGAGCAATGTTTGTCTTAGAGAGTAATTACTGCAGTAATTTCTGGATTGCCAGTGGCGCACCACATATAGTTTGAAATTCGTGTATGATGTTGGTCTTGCACTCCTCCGATACAGGCAGCCATTTGCCGCCGGCATTCTTGTTTTCGCCGGCGCCAAAGAGATGATCCCTCCAAACACTGCGCGTGAGTGAACAAGGGCGATAGTTCAGATAAGCTGCAGCTACTGGATGAATAATTATATTCTGCTTGAGTTTTCTGATTTAGCACTTGTGATATACATTTCTACTACGTTATTTGTCTGTCATGCATCGTTAAATAATATTTAGGATCAATGTTATTTTAGTTGCTTGTCATCTTTTTTTTTATTCGAAAGGCTTCCCTTCCTCGAAAGTTAAATACACGAACTAATATATTGGTCGATATTTTTACATTATAGCGGTTTCGTTTATTTTATTTCTTCCGCGTAACAGCTTCAGACATCTTAAATCACATCAGAATCAATCACAATGTGGCTGATACGCAGTAATCTCAAAAGAAATTTTTAAATTGGACGTGCCAATTGCAAAAAGCCAAAAGAAGGAGCACACTGGAGAAAATTTGTTAATGAACTGCTGAAATGCGTTGAACATTCATAAGAGTAACTGTTCAGCCATGCAAATAGCATGCGGCTGTCTTTAGAACTTACTCTTGGCAACTGTGGGTCTGAGCGTCACGATCGACTGCACCTCCCAGCGACGGATTAAAGGAAATCAATGTTGACTAGCGCGCAGTATGGTTAATCAATGTTAGCGAGCACGCAGTATGGTTAATCAATGATGGCGAGCACGCAGTATGGTTAATCAATGTTGACGAGAGCGCAGAATGGTTAATCAATGTTGGCGAGCACGCAGTATGATTAATCAATGTTGACGAGAGCGCAGTATGGTTAATCAATGTTGACGAGAAAGCAGTATGGTTAGTCAATGTTGGCGAGCACACAGTATGGTTAATCAATGTTGACGAGCGCGCAGTATGGTTAATCAATGTTGGCGAGCACACAGTATGGTTAATCAATGTTGACGAGCACGCAGTATGGTTAATCAATGATGGCGAGCACGCAGTATGATAAATCAATGTTGACGAGAGCGCAGTATGGTTAATCAATGTTGGCGAGCACGCAGTATGGTTAATCAATGTTTGCGAGAGCGCAGTATGGTTAGTCAGTGTTGGCGAGAGCGAAGTATGGTTAATCGATGTTGGCGAGCACGCAGTATGGTTAATCAATGTGGCTGATAACGCAGTATGGTTAATCAATGTGGGCGAGCGCGCAGTATGGTTAATCAATGTTGACGAGAAAGCAGTATGGTTAATCAATGTTAGCGAGAGCGCGGTAAGTTTAATCAACGTTGACGAGAGCGCAGTATGGTTAATCAATGTTAGCGAGCACGCAGTATGGTTAATCAATGTTGGCGAGCACACAGTATGGTTAATCAATGTGGGCGAGCACGCAGTATTGTTAATCAATGATGACAAGAGCGCAGTATGGTTAATCAATGTTGACGAGCACGCAGTATGGTTAATCAATGTTTGCGAGAGCGCAGTATGGTTAGTCAGTGTTGGCGAGAGCGAAGTATGGTTAATCGATGTTTTGCGAGCCCGCAGTATGATTAATCAATGCTGATGAGAGCGCAGTATGGTTAATCAATGTTAGCGAGAGCGCAGTATGGTTAATCAATGTTGACGAGCACACAGTATGGTTAATCAATGTTGACGAGCACGCAGTATGGTTAATCAATGTTGGCGAGAGCGCAGTATGGTTAATCAATGTTGGCGAGCCCGCAGTATGGTTAATCAATGTTGGTGAGAGCGCCGTATGGTTAATCAATGTTGACGAGCATGCAGTATGGTTAATCAATGTTGGCGAGAGCGCAGTATGGTTAATCAATGTTGACGAGCACACAGTATGGTTAATCAATGTTGACGAGCAGGCAGTATGGTTAATCAATGTTGACGAGAGGGCAGTATAGTTAATCAATGTTGACGAGCACGCAGTATGGTTAATCAATGTTGACGAGCACGCAGTATGATTAATCAATGTTGGCGAGAGGGCAGCACGGGTGATCAATGTTGGCAAGAGCAGAGTATGGTTAATCATTTTTCATAATGATATTCAGGACACTTTCTTTTTAAAGCACACGTATTTAATGGACATTTTCTATGAGTGACTAAAAAGAGCATCTCATAAATGGACCTACATTTTTCACGCAGGTTTTAGCTGATACGGGTATAAAGATACACGGTTAATGACATGGGCCTCAACAAGGGCCCATGCTGGAGCCCGTGTCGGTGCTTGAAAAAAACATTAACATAACAGGAGTCTTCTGATTAGCTTGAGGGAACTTGGATAAGCCACGGCTGACGCGAGACTGGCTTGAGGGAACTTTGTTGATGGGTGAGTCATGACTGACGTGAGATTTGCTTGAGGGAACTTTGTTGATGGGTGGGCCACGGCTGACGTGGCACTTGCTTGAGGGAACTTTGTTGACGGGTTAGCCACGGCAGACGTGTGATTTGCTTGCGGGAACTTTGTTGACAGGTGAGCCACGGCTAACGTGAGACTTGCTCGAGGGAACTTTGTTGATGGGTGAGCCACGGCTGACGTAAAACTTGCTTGAGGGAACTTTGTTGATGGGTGAAGGTGAACCACGGCTGACGTGAGACTTGCTTGTGGGAACTTTGTTGACGGGTAAGTCATAGCTGACGTGAGACTTGCTTGAGGGAACTTTGTTGATGGGTGAGCCACCGCTGACGTGAAACTTGTTTGAGGGAACTTTGTTGATGGGTGAGCCACGGCTGACGTGAGACTTGCTTGAGGGAACTTTGTTGATGGGTGAGCTTGCTTCAGGGAACTTTGTTGATGGGTGAGCCACGGCTGACGTGAGACTTGCTCGAGGGAATTTTGTTGAAGTGTGAGTCACGGCTGACGTGAGACTTGTTTGAGGGAACTTGGGTGAGCCACGGCTGACGTGAGACTTGCTTGAGGGAACTTTGTTGATGAGTGAGCCCCGGCTGACGTGAGACTTGCTTGAGGGAACTTTGTTGGTGGGTGAGCCACGGCTGACGTGAGACTTGCTTGAGGGAACTTTGTTGATGGGTGAGCCACGGCTGACGTGACACTTGCTAGAGGGAACTTTATTGGTGGGTGAGCCACGGCTGACGTGAAACTTGCTTGAAGGAACTTTGTTGATGGGTGAGCCCCGGCTGACGTGAGACTTGCTTGAGGGAACTTTGTCGATGGGTGAGCCACGGCTGACGTGAGACTTGTTCGAGGGAACTTTGTTGATGGGTGAGCCACGGCTGACGTGAGACTTGCTTGAGGGAACTTTGTTGGTGGGTGAGCCACTGCTGACGTGAGACTTGCTTGAGGGAACTTTGTTGATGGGTGAGCCACGGCTGACGTGAGACTTTTTGAGGGAACTTTGTTGGTGGGTGAGCCACAGCTGACGTAAGACTTGCTTGAGGGAACTTTGTTGATGGGTGAGCCCCGGCTGACGTGACTTGCTTGAGGGAACTTTGTTGATGGGTGAGCCACGGCTGACGTGAGACTTGCTTGAGGGAACTTTGTTGATGGGTGAGCCACGGCTGACGTGAGACTTGCTTGAGGGAACTTTGTTGATGGGTGAACCACGGCTGACGTGAGACTTGCATGAGGGAACTTTGTTGATGGGTGAGCCACGGCTGACGTGAGACTTGCTTGAGGGAACTTTGTTGATGGGTGAGCCACGGCTAACGTGAGACTTGCTTGAGGGAACTTTGTTGATGGGTGAGCCACGGCTGACGTGGGACTTGCTTGACGGAACTTTGTTGATGGGTGAGCCACGGCTGACGTAAGACTTGCTTGAGGGAACTTTGTTGATGAGTGAGCCACGGATGACGTGAGACTTGCTCGAGGGAACTTTGTTGATGGGTGAGCCACGGCTGACGTGAGACTTGCTTGAGGGAACTTTGTTGGAGTGTGAGCCACGGCTGACGTGAGACTTGTTTGAGGGAACTTGGGTGAGCCACGGCTGACGGGAGACTTGCTTGAGGGAACTTTGTTGATGAGTGAGCCACGGCTGACGTGAGACTTGCTTGAGGGAACTTTGTTGGTGGGTGAGCCACGGCTGACGTGAGACTTGCTTGAGGGAACTTTGTTGATCGGTAAGACACAGCTGACGTGAGACTTGCTTGAGGGAACTTTGTTGATGGGTGAGCCACGGCTGACGTGAGACTT
>SDVV010015802.1:0-14429 GCA_016164225.1 Gammarus roeselii | reverse complement strand
TATATATATAACAATGTTGTGCACGAATTGTTTTGAAAATTAACGAGAAGAGTACAAATGGTGACAGAAATCTGTCTTTGTAAAGTAGTCATAGATAAACTCATACGCAGCAATGGTGCGATAAGCCGAATACCGCCTCAAAAGAACAGCGAAGTCCCTATGCAGCCCTTGGCAAATCAAACAAAACTCACAGACACAGCATTAGCTGCCAACAAAAAAATCGTGGTATAGAAAATGGATATGATGACAATGATGAAACCCCTCAATATCGACATAATGCATGCAAAGAAACTGGAGTTTGAGTGACTGCAGTAATCCACAAGTGATATTATGTAAACGCTCGAAGTATTTAAATTTATTATTTCAAGCAGCGGACCCGACACATTATCGATCCTTGTAGTTTGTAAGCATACAAAGGGTTAAAATACCATTGTCAATCCTCGAACAAAGAGCAAGGTTGCAGATGATATTGATCAATACAACACACTCATCGATGACGTCTCAACACAACACAGTATTGTACTTGAAGAGTTATATTATTTGGCAATGATTAGCAATGATTGGGAAACATTTTTCTGGCAATGAGTTCATGACCCAAATGCTAAAGACCCCTACAAGAGGGCGCAATATCCGTAATCTTCTATTTAGCGACTATCATATCACTGACGACACAGTGGAGTGGAACACTTGGAACTAGCCACTATTACTGTGTCCCTTATACGAAACGTCAATAAACTGCGATGAAGTCCCTATTTCTTGTTTACCAGCTTTGATGGATTGCGAAACACAATTACGTCATCGTGTAAAACTCTCAGAAGGGAAAACAATCGATAGCTAAACACTTTCTTAAACAGTTGAAACAGTTTATTACTACCTCTCTGTTTTATCTATCCTAAAATACCGAAACATTAATGTATCTTGATTTACTAAGCCTAGACACCAACTGGTGTCTAGGCTTAGTAACTTTCCTTAACAATATCATAAAATGAACAGGCGATCGCAGTCAATCAGCTGAGTGATGAATAGGAAAACTGCAACATCTTCAGTCACAAAAGCAAGCCCTCGTCATATAAAAACACCCCCATGACGATGCTGCAGGAAACTATAAAATCAGCAGAAGTACATAAGCAAGTACTAAAAGGCCAAAAGAATGATTACGCAAGCAAAATATATAGGCGAACATCAAAAAAATCCGATACTGTTTTCATGCTCAATTGCGAGAAAAACTAAATTAAGTACTCAGCCCATACATTTTTCCTTTGACAAAGTTATAAAATATATCGATTAATTGAGGGTCACAAATCTTCAGGACAAAACCAAGTTTATCCCAAAATATAGAAAGAGGCTGCGAATGAAATCGCCGAACCCTTTCAAAATTTCCACCTAATCTCACAAAACATGCCCCTTTCAATGGAAATCGGTCAACGTTACACCAATTGTTAAAAGAACAGACACAAAGTGTCCCGGCATTTTTTGACCAACATTCTCACTTCAGGGCGAATTGCTGGAAAGTTTTACTATGGCCAAAATTGCAGAATTCTCAGGAACAAAAACGTATATCGGGGATTCTCAGCACGGCTTTATCCACAATCATTCCGGACAAAATTCGTGATGTGAACTCTATAATTGATTTCATAGACCATAATATTAAAAAAACTTCCATCAAAGTCCCTCTCAGACGTTTAGTAAGGAAATTACAGGCATCAGTATTCGAAAGAAGCTAAACCACTGAATGAAATGTTGGTTCACAGATAGACGGCAGCAAAATCTCCTCCCGTTAGGGTCTTACAACAAGCGGCGTGCCTCAGGGATCTGTTTCAGGTCCTGTTTTTTTTCATAACATGCACAAAGGTCTAAATGAAAACGGTATTGCAAACATTAGCAAGTTGTCAGACGATTAGACTGAAAAAAAAGTTGATTTATCAGAACAGTGACAAATAAAATTCAGTGTCGACCAATGTCCATCAATGACACTGGTTAAAATAGGCCTAACGAGGGATCAAACTGAGACAATCTCAGATCAAAATTGGGGGTCGTGGACTTAATCTTTCGGTCCTGGAGTTGTTTCAAGTAACATCGTCAAATGATATTTCCACTACAAACTTGCCCTTTCTTGATCTCTTAAAGTGATAATTTTATATACACATGATTCTCACCTAGAAGTTCTACTACAGAACTAATCTCCTTACTATAAAGGGGCAACCGAGTTTGGGTCAAATACCACTTGTTGTATTCCTTCGCTTGTATTGTAAAGAGAAAGTTCATCACAGCCCATAGCTTGAATGTTCCATGTCCGAAAGAAACTGATTCCAGTTACAGAAAAAAAATCTAAGTATCATCATTAGTAACAATTTCAAAAGCAGAAAGCAACATGCTGTACTGTAAAAAAATGAAATTAAATTGTAAGACTTGATATCACGAACCATCTTGTACAAGAGCCGACACAGAGTTTATAAGTTTTGCAATGCACTCGTTGGATCTCATCTTTAGTATGCAGCACAATTCTGGTCTCTATATCATAAGATAGGCGGTATTAAGTTAGTGAAGGTTCAACGTAGAGCTACTAAACTATCCTATCGCTGCGCGTACGAAAACAGGCTACGTGAAATGAGAAGCGTCGAGTTAGAGGTGACATGATCAGAGTGTGGAAGTTATGAAGGGCATGAAAAGCGTTGTTTGAACGAGCCTTTTTACTCCAGATGCATACCGAGTGACCATGAATAATGGTTACAGAATTAGTAGCAGCTGTTTCACACTCAACGTAACGTGTAACTTCTTTACGTGGCTCTAGAGTGGTCAAATAGGGAACAAACTACCAGGAAAAGTTGTAAACAGCGATGCAATCGAAACGTCGACAAATTCTGCCAGAATCGCGGTAACCAGCTGTCAGGTGGTATCAAGTTTCAGAAACGTTGCCCGACAATCGCGCCAGCAACTAAAAACCATGTGCAGTTATGACACCGGGAGCGCTCTGAGACAATCTCAAATGAACATCGTGAAGCAGTGAATTTCCCTTCATGTGCTCATTTGAGTTATTCCGAGTTGCAACGTTAAATGATACTTTTTACTTCATCCTTTCCACTTGCTGATCTTTCACTACAGAAACTACACAGATACATGAAGCTGGTACACGCTGCTCTCGTAGACGTTCTGCTTCAGAACTATTAGCTCTGGTATTGAAAGGCAACATAGGTTGGGCTTAAAAGCCTGGTGTTATCTTTTAACACTTGTGGACACATCTCAACATCCACAGTTCGTCAGTCGCATGAGTAAGCTGATACTGACCGGTCAAAAGTTGCAATGACTTCAAAGCCAACTCACAATATTTAACTTTTCGTATGATTCCAACCCAATACTTACCATTCGACCATCCATCACTCAACGTTTGACTAATGTTATGTTTTATAGGCCCTACACTTACCGTTCGACTGTCAGTTTATTTTCTAAGCCATTACTATTCGTTCGAAAGTCGTAATGTCTCACAATCTAAAACTTACCGTTTAACTTTTGTGATATCTTTCTATTCGAGAGCAGTATATGTTCATAGGCAAGCACTCACCGTTCGACCGTCGTAAGGCTTCCTGCACCGACAACCGCCGTTCGACCGCCATTATGCTTGATCAACCAATACTAGCAGTTCGTTTGGCCGTCGATTGCCGACACTCACCGTTCGGCAGTCGTAATGCTTACGCTCGCTTTACGGCCCAGGTACCATTGAGAAGGAGACTGTTCTTGGGAAGCCCGCCCTGCCACCGATCAGTAGGAGGGATGACGGAGGCGATGAAGATGGTGAGATTGGAATGCAAACGTTTTATTTCATAAACTGACTAAACTTTCTAAAGCACGGAACGTAATCAACTATTTGCATCAAAGCTTTGCCTAAGTCAACAACCTGATCATCTTACTAATTAGAAACAAAATATCGGAACAAATATTCCCATAAATTCAACCACGGATATTAAAATTTGTCTTTATTTCTAATTTTTTCTGCCTGAATTTTTTTAATTTGTCTACTGATACCCTCCGTTTATTTTTGTACGTGTCATTGCCTCTAATATTCTCTGTTTCTATGCCAGTAGCCACGGGCATTATTCTATGTATCATAGTGCTTTCGGTGGGATACTATTGTTACATGTCTGTAGTCATATCACTACAGGAGTTTCACAACGCTGAATGATAATCCTTGTCCCTTTAAATCCCCTTACCTTCTTTCCCTCTCACCGCAGTGATGGGTTGCAATAACCTAACCCCCCTCAGTACAGCATGGCGCGCCCCTCATTGCTGTCCCTCTTGTTGATCCTGATTCATGTAAATAGAATCTGAAGGGCTAAGGAACTGTACGCTTGTTCTTTGTAGTATTAGTGAAGTTCATTTATTATAGCCCTCAGAAATGTGCATCTCGCATCAAACAATTTCGTAAATTTCAACCCCACGCAATATAATCTTATCGACTTCTATCAACCCTTTAGCGGGGTAGTATCCCGTTACGGATTAGCCTGCCTATCATCAGGCGATTTTATTTATCTATGGCAACCTGCCTTACACACTGCAGGGTTAATATGTAATTGAAGCGCCATTACATGCCAGCGATACATAACAAGATTGTAGCTTCTTATATACACAGAACTCTCATTTTATTATAGATTTGTATTTATTTGTTGTATCTGTTAGTATTTTGGTATGTTTTATTGAATTGTTCAGGTATCCAACCAAGATCGATAGTATGTGAAGGATTCTTGAATGCAATGATAGTAGCTGGACACATCCTGAGTAGCTGGACACACCCTGAGTAACTGGACACACCCTGAGTAGCTGGACACACCCTGAGTAGCTGGACACAACTTGAGTAACTTGACACACCCTGATTAACTTGACACACCCTGAGTAGCTGGACACACCCTGAGTAACTGGACACACCCTGAGTAACTGAACACACCCTGAGTAGCTGGACACACCCTGAGTAACTGGACACACCTTGAATAACTGGACACCCCCCGAATAGCTGGGCACACCCTGAGTAGCTGGACACACCCTGAGTAGCTGGACAGACCCTGAGTAGCTGGACACACCCTGAGTAGCTGGACGCACCCTGAGTAGCTGGACACACCCTGAGTAACTGAACACACCCTGAGTAACTGGACACACCTTGAATAACTGGACACACCCCGAGAAGCTGGGCACACCCTGAGTAGCTGGGCACACCCTGAGTAGCTGGACACACCCTGAGTAGCTGGACACACCCTGAGTAGCTGGACAGACCCTGAGTAGCTGGACACACCCTGAGTAGCTGGACACATCCTGAGTAACTGGACACACCTTGAATAACTGGACACACCCTGAGTAGCTGGACACACCCTGAGTAGCTGGACACACCCTGAGTATCTGGACACACCCTGAGTAGCTGAACACACCCTGAGTTACTGGACGCACCCTGAGTAGCTGGACACACCCTGAGTACCTATACACACCCTGAGTAGCTGGACCCACCCTGAGTAGCTGGACACACCTTGAATAACTGGACACACCCTGAGTAGCTGGACACACTCTGAGTAGCTGGACACACCCTGAGTAGCTGGACAGACCCTGAGTAGCTGGACACACTCTGAGTAGCTGGACACATCCTGAGTAACTGAACACACCTTGAATAACTGGACACATCTTGAGTAACTGGACACACCCTGAGTAACTGGACACACCCTGAGTAGCTGGATACACCCTGAGTAGCTGGACACACCTTGAGTAACAGGACACACCCTGAGTAACTGGACACACCCTGAGTAGCTGGACACACCCTGAGTAACTGGACACACCTTGAGTCACAGGACACACCTTGAGTAGCTGGACACACCATGAGTAGCTGGATACACCCTGAGTAGCTGGACACACCCTGAGTAGCTGGACACACCCTGAGTAACTGGACACACCCTGAGTAGCTGGACACACCCTGCGTAGCTCGACACGCCCATTGTAGTTGAACACACCCAGAGTAGCTGGACACACCCTGAGCAGCTGGACCCTTCTTTGGTAACTGGACTCACCCTGAGTAGCTGGACACACAATGCGTAGCTCGACACGCCCATTGTAGCTGAACACACCCAGAGTAGCTGGACACATCCAGAGTAGCTGGACACACCCAGAGTAGCTGGACACACCCTGAGTAGCTGGACACGCATTGAGTAGCTGGACGCACCATGAGGCCTTGGCATTTTTCTAAGTACTGACGTGGATCCAGGGATTATGTTGTAAATCTTTTCGATGAGATGCAATATTTTTCCATGATGGCAATTCATCCAATTTTCAGTCGTCGGTAGTGAGATGTCACACCTCTGTGTACTCCACATTGTTTCTTGTCAATGTAATTATATCTGCCGACGAATCAAATTTATTTGACCAACGGATCCCTGGGGAGAGATTTGAGGGGTGAACCACAGCTGATTGCCCAATCTTCATACACTCTTCCATTTTGCATCCCCACTGGGACATTATCAAAATATTAAAAATTAAATCTTCAATTCTTTCGATAAATCCGGTGCTGGTGTGCACGGCCTGAGGACTTGTTGATAATTAAGGTTTCTTGTTATCGGTACAGTTTCCCATAAAAGTTTATATATTATGAAAGTTGGTTCATCAGCCAATTGATCTTCTTTAGACCTTCACTTTGCCTGCCCGATATCTCGGTATCCTGATGCGGAGTCGAGTACTGGGCTCCGTAGTGGCGCGTAGCATGGTAGTTGTATCTTGTACTCAAATGTTGGGGCCTGCGGGGGAAATGGATAACCCTTCCGTTGCATCATCAATTATCATATAAAGTTCATGACTGGCGTATCCGTATGGTGGAGGTACTTGCGTACCTGGGAACCAGAAGGTTGGAGCCTTATGTTCGTGAGTGTTTTTTGATAACGTGACAGAAAGGTTTGACTGTTCTTGTTGCTGGTATTGGTTCTCCGATTCTGTGATTCCACGTGCAATTTTAATCCTCTTAATCAAGTGGAAATGATAGACTACGTGATTGAATCACTCTAAATTGTATGCCAATAATCCAGTCAACAGACAGGGAAGCTGCTTTCGTATTCGTTGCGCCATGAGTGAGCAGCATTAGACTTCCGTGCATGGGATCAGGTCTGACCGACAGGCACGGTCAGGAATGATGTTGACTTCCGTGCATGGGATCAGGTCTGACCGACAGGCACGGTCAGGAATGATGTAGCTGAGAAAACATCCATGCAGAGCGCTTCCTTCAATTTGACACTTGAGAAAGAAAAGTTTTGTGACGTTTTCCAGCAGAGAAATTGCCGTCATTTGTTGTATGAGGGATTTATTTTTAGTAGTTTACAATTTTCATGGAATGCGTATGATGAATGTTGAGTTATATTTGAGACCTATAAAATGTCTACAGCCGGTATAGAACTATTTTGTAACGAAACACATTCGGAGAGGTCAGACGTTATTGTTTACTCTTTCATCTGCATCCTCAAGTAGCAGCTTAGTGGATTGTGAAATGTCGCAAATACCAACAACGTTTGGGTTGCTTCATAACATCTCACTCCAAGTCAATAAAAAAGGAGACCATTGTATGAATTACTTACTTTGCCGGAGCATGTAACCTCGACTCTGCTAAAGAAGGACTCTTTGCCAAGCGTTGTCTTCCAACCTACCGAAGAAAAATACGTCACAATCCATTTTGTGGCGTATTTTTCACGAAGCGGAAGACTTCAATGTTTTCATGTGAGATTTAGAACAATAGAATTTGTATTCCGTTCTTTGTTAATTCTTTTTTAAATTAAATTGAATACAGAAAGCATTAGTATTATGGGTTGGCATTTGGTTCTTATAGGGTACTAAAGAAATAAAACTATTTTCGACGATTCATACCAGTTTTAAAGCTCCATCAGAGTAACTACTTCTTGTTCAGCCTGACCATTTTGAAGAATAAATATCGTGCTCAAATATTTAAAAACCAGACGGGTATAAAACGGGGGTCCTCCATCTATTGCAATTAACTCGCAGTGGCGGATTCGCAATGACAGTTCCGCTTGTGCCGTTAGTGTAACTTTTATTCACTTACCTATTTATTTCCCTTATAGCGGGGGTGAGAATACTGCTACCATACTCATTGCGTGTCGTAAGAGGCAACATATATGGGCGGAGTGAGGAGGCTTGAAATCCATCCACTGAAAATTTCTCCCTTAAAGACTGCAAGGCAAGCGGAGGGAGAAGAGGCGCACTCTTCTCCGAACCCCATCGTTAGGGTCGCTAGATGTGTACGGTAGATGTTTACGGATGAAGCCAAGAAGAGAGACATTGGTGAGATGTTTGTGCTTGATGCGTTGGCAATGAGTGAGACGAAGATATGAGGTAGGAACAAATGTTAGTTTAGTGTCAAAGAAATTTGCACGGGGAAAAAGTCGGGCATGAGAAGGCTGTGGTGTTGTTATTGAGTGATCGGTGAGCTAATAGTATTACGAAGTGGAAGGTAGTGTCCTCTAGATTGATGTGGGGGAAAGTTAAGTTAGGTGTAGAAAGATCGACGCTTGTGAGTGCCTACGGGGCTGGTAGCAAGAGGAGTGGAGAGGATATGAGACATTTATGGAATGTTCTCAGTAAGCGTACTGTGAGTCTCGGAGATCAATACTGCTTGGTGATACTGAGGGACATCTATGCGAGAGTGTGAGACCTAGTTGTGGAGAAATGAAAGTAGAGAGAAACTGATACGGTTTTGCATAGAGCGGGAGCTGATGGTAGGAAACAACATGGTCGAGAAGTGGAATGTCCACAAGTACACGTGTGTGGATTGACCACAAATGGATTTTGTGTTGATTTCGAGGAGAATGTAGAAAAGGCTGGGAGGATGCATTGGGGGTTGAGAGAGGACGGAGGAGCAAAGTCTGATCATTTACTGGTGGAAGAAAAATTAAAAGCGGAGCAGGAAGCAGTGAGGCGTCAAGATGAGTGAACTGAATGTGGCAAATGGAGCTGATGAGTTCCATCAGACGTTGTGTGAGGGCAAGGCATGGTGTATTTTGAGGAAGGGTTACGAGTGGTGGAACGATGAGGTTAAATGACGGTGGCGCAAAAGGGAAGAAAGTTTGAGAACTGGTTGCAGACGAGGTCGGTGATGGCCTGTGACAACTATTGAGTGATGAGGAAGGAGGTAACGATGGTGGT
Organism: Gammarus roeselii; assembly: GCA_016164225.1. NCBI lineage: Eukaryota > Metazoa > Arthropoda > Malacostraca > Amphipoda > Gammaridae > Gammarus > Gammarus roeselii. The sequence continues at coordinate 5,264 of SDVV010015802.1, read as the reverse complement.
TAGGAGAGCCAGGTGGGCCGTTGGGATGGGCGGTTGTGCGCGAATTTTGAAGAGCATTAGAAGATGTTCTGTAAAGAGGTGAAGACGGTGAAAATGTTAACGGGGAAGAAGGAGGTAGAAGGAGGAGAAAGTTAAAAATGTTAAAGGCTGGTTGTTGTTGGAGAGTGGTAATGTACGGAAGCGGTGGCCGGAGTATATTAGGTGGTTGTCAATTTTCCAGAATGCCAGAGATTGACATGTAGCTGTGGGTATTGGTTCACTAATGGCGGTTTGGAAAGCTGGAATTGATGCGGACATTAATAAAGAAATGATTCAGGAGGCGGTGGAAGCGGGAAAGACCCCTTGTTTGGAGAGTGTTGCAATTGAGTGACGAGGAGGGTGGAGTAACGGTCAACCAATATATGGTGAGGCTACAAGATCTATTTTTTGTTATTTGTGATGTACCGTATGAGGGAATATAAAATACAAATCAATGCAACAGCTCAAGAGGTATCAGGTTGTTGAGCGCGGTGGGTAAGTTGTACGGGTGAGTGTTAGTGTTAATCAATAGGAACTGAGACACAACGGATGGGGCGATTGGTAAGGACCTGTGTGGCATTAGGAGTGGTAGACTCCTGACGTGGAGGGCGAGAGCGGAAGGACAAATAAATCTATAAATGATTTGAGATGAAATGTTTGAGAGGCATGGCCGGAGTGACACTGATTAATTGAATCAAACATAACGTCTTTCGAATAAGAACGGGGATGATGGTAAGAGTGATGAAAGCTGAAGTGTGAATAGGCTTGGGGGAAAACGTAAATTTAAGATTGTGTATTGCGTGAAGCAGGCATTATGAAGGAGAGACATCCCTTTAGAAGTATCGAGATTGTGCACAATGGATAGGCGTGAAGGAAGGAAGGAGGTGAAATAATGAAAAGTGGCACTGTTCTGGTACACTTCCGGCTCTAGGCGTTTTGTTGTTGAACGGAATAGATGTGGTGAGAGAGAGCCCCACAAATATATACTCAGCTCTCGCACCTCAACCCTGCCAAAAATTGAGGGTTGAGTGGTCCTACCCAGACCCCTAGCGGTAAAGGGCTCAGGTTTGGTATGTGTACGAGTGAATGAGAATATTTATAGTGCTGCATTTAATCGAGTTCATTATTTACTGTTCATGCACAAAGTTCAATTTGTGGATGTTGCTTAATTTGTTTTCTCTTTGATCGAACAGCTTTTATCGAACTGCAAGCATTGTATTGTGGCTGATGCTAGGAAGAGTGTTCTGATGGACGATGACTCAGATGTTCCTCAGAGTAGTATCTAAGATTCGCTCTGTGTATACCCTACCCTGTAGTTTTGTTCACAATTATCCTCATCGCAATAACCAAAACACGCTTCACAGGTCAAGTAACAGGAAACTTTTTTGATCCTGCAAACAGAAGAGTCGAGGGCCAAAAAACTTGTTTGAGCTACAGGTAGAATAGGTACACAGTGTGTCTAAATGCGAGAAGCTCATGCTAAGAACTCATGTGCTGTAAAAGTATTCATAATATGAATAAAGGTACAAGCGATATTTTAGGAACATCTCGAATCACGGAATTGTGGTGGGTAAATCTAAAATTATTTGTTGCCTTTCCTGCCTTTAGGTACGGAGACTCTCCTGAAAGAGGGCTTCGACTCCAAGGGAAAGAGTTCCCTCCTCCACGGTCCGCCCTCCTCGTCCAACAGCGCCGTGGACTTAGAGGACCTTCGACAGTACCGGGACCCTAACTTGAACCGCATTCACAACTGGAGGAACCAGGACTTGCGACAAAGTCCAGAGGCGGATATGTCATCATCAGGAGCCTCATCGAATCTCTCACCGGGGTGGAGGTTCCTGGAAACCTTGGTCCCACCATATTTCCTACAGGTATCTTCGAAGTTTATGAACATCCCGTCAGCTCTCACAGACACTCGCCAAGTTCTACTGGTCGAGAGTGACTCAACATCGTCCTTAGGATGTTTGGTTGAATCCATCACCTGGAGGACATGCGAGAATTCAAAGTGTGACAATTATTCTCCTGTATGGTTAGATAACCTGATTCAAAAGATTGTAATCGGTTTGATAAAGATTGGTGGAAAAGTCATGGCATTTCTCATAATAAACCTTGCAGTTGTCGTATTTTCATGTTTAATAAATATATATATTTCTTGGTGCCCGTATCTAGTGTATCAATATTAAGAGATGCAACGGTGCGATGCTTTCAATAATAATGAGGTACTTGAACCTCGATGGACGAAGCCAGGTACATCAAGGTATAGATTATATGTATTGGGCCAAAATGATTTATTATCATTTATTTTAAAAGTGTTGGTATGGATGGTTCATTGCCCTGTTGCAATGTAAAAATATCATTATCGTCATAACAATCTAAGATAAATGCGTCGTTTTTACAATAGCTTTCAGTGATTTAATTCATGCTTATTGATAATAATAAGTAATGCCATAAAGACAAAATCGATTAAAGCGCAGCTGATCTGAAAAAAAATGAGATGCTCACAGAGAAGAACGTTCTTTGAATGAGCCCCGAATTAGTGGATATTTGTTGCTTACAACTGTTATTATGAGCAATAATTATTTGTGATTGTTATTTTGACGATTTAATTAAAAGTTATGAGTCATTTAGTGGTATTGATGCAAAACATTATAACCCAGAGCTAATCAACTTCCCTTTCGCCTGTCTCATGAATCTTCCCAATGAACCATTTTACAATATGGAATTTCATGAAAAGATACGTTTTCGTATCAGGCAATCTCACTGTCAAAGGAGGGAGTCAAAAAGATGTTTCTAACTTGCCACGATAAAACAACTAAAAGAGAAAGTTGACCAACCAACTCCGCATGAAGGCTCTTGTGGAATAGCACGGCCTCTAAAATCAGCAACGATATTACTTAGTTTCGCTCTTTTCGCTTGACAAATTTCTTATCATGACACGGACTCGACCAGAGCTCTAACTAAAATGAAATGATTAAGCACGTTAAATAAAATTAATACATACAAAAATTTGGTTCAGATGGGTAAATTGCTGTAGGGACAACCCTTCTTCGAATCTGTATTTTAATTTGCAGATAGGAGAAGAAAATAATAATTAATTAAGTATGGATTGACTGAACACAATTTACATTGTTAATCTGAGTTTGAAATTAAAAATTGAACGAACTAAAAAAAATTTGTAGGTATTGACCGGAAATAAGATTGTAGCAAAAACATAGACGTAGCCGCCTGCCCTCATCCACCAATCAGGGGTGGCCGATGAGTAGACGCTGCTCACAATCCTCGTATGCACTGAAACACATCAAATATCTGGGTTAACGATTATATAAAATTCAGAGCACATAGCAGCTGGGAAATGTTGCCATTATTATTTCGTTTTCCAAACACTATACTAGGTGCATCCTTCATACGTGATCAATTAAATTCAAGAAGAAAAAATTGCCACTTCAACCACTGTGATGAAGTAAATCACGGAACACAAGTCAATTGAGTCTCATTAACTACGCAAAAAATGTGTCACGTCAAGCGAACCAATTTAACAAAAATCATATCAGCTAAACATGAAATTATTAGGATGGTGAATTGATTCAAAGTCTTCGCTGCAGAGACTTATATTTTCTATTCGTTAATTTCAATGAAAATGACTTATAATTTTTTGAACTGACATTTTCCAGATAAGTTGGTGATGGGTACTCATGAAACTCAATTGTAAATAAGAGGCAATAATAAGTGTATCCAGATTATCCATACCTAATAAAATATAAGCAGCGTAGTTTGTTAATTGTTGTTGTCCTTTGTCGGAGGACCGTTCACGTATCCGTGTACAGAATGTTAGTAGTGTCTATGTAACGTCAAAAACAGCTGTGGTCTTGACCAGTTCATGTACATAAAACTATAAGATAATTGATGTTTTGGGGAATCTTCGCTCGTACGTGTTGTTGAGGATTGTGGTACTGAGAGATGTTATACTCAATGCAAATAAAATATATATGTATATAGGGTGGGTATGCAAATATATATGTTCAAACGTCAATATAATCAAAATTTGTTCAACAGATTCCATCAGTTATTATACTTCGACCGGTACAGTTAGACTGTTCAAAGTAGTCTGTTAACTATTGACGGTCATAATTAGTATTCACTTTACCATCGCTCGGTTGACCGCGTAATGGAAAATGCTTTCAATTCTGACAAAAAATATACGCTATAAAAATATAGGGATATGCATTTTAGAACCCATCGCGATGGACATTTCCTTCCAAGTCGAGACTTCATTACCTGTAAGTTACTGAATGAAATTCTTTGCGTTTACCTTTGGTTTTGTATTGGGTTATACTTTTCTCAAAAAGATACGTGAAGTATGCAATTTCTGGTAAGAGGATCAGTCCTGTGACTGCAATCTAAGTAAATCCACGTATCTTGTGTCTAGCTACTCTAAGGTTCAAGGAGAGGGCTGTCATTGTGCGTCTTTGAAAAATGATTGCCATCGAACAGTCAATTAACACATTACATTTACATATTAACATAATTTTCCATTTGACCCAGACCTTTAATCCAAGGGACTCAGACCTTTAATCCAAGTGGCCCCGACCTTTAATTCAAATGACCCAGAACTCTCATCCAAGTGACTCAGACCTTTAATCCAAGTGACCCAGACCATTGATTCAAATGACCGAGACCTTTGATGCAAATAGTTCTGACCTTTTCTTCAAATGACCGAGACTTTACATTTCCATGACCCGGACCTTTTATTCAAATGACACAGACTTTGATTCAAATTGCCCTGACCCATGAACCAAATGACCAAAATATTTGAGGCAAATGATCAAGACTTTCGATACAAAACGACCCAGACCTCTGATTCAAATGACCCAGACCTTTGATTGGTTTGTAAATAGTCTTCAACTCAGAGGTCCGTCCATCAGAACGCAACTTGTTTAGACGAAGGCAGATTAAGGGTCAAGCGTGTTTAGGGTCAAGCGTGTTCAGGGTCAAGCGTGTTCAGGGTCAAGCGTGTTCAGGGTCAAGCGTGTTCAGGGTCAAGCGTGTTCAGGGTCAAGCGTGTTCAGGGTCAAGCGTGTTCAGGATCAAGCGTATTCAGGGTCAAGCGTGTTCAGGGTCAAGCGTGTTCAGGGTCAAGCGTGTTCAGGATCAAGCGTGTTCAGGATCAAGAGTGTTCAGGGTCAAGCGTGTTCAGGGTCAAGCGTGTTCAGGGTCAAGCGTGTTCAGGGTCAAGCGTGTTCAGGGTC
>SDVV010015801.1:0-14429 GCA_016164225.1 Gammarus roeselii | reverse complement strand
CAACAGTAGCAGCAAATTTATATTACATGCCTAAACACATGAATATCCCCGAGCCACACCTCCAGTCATCGTCCCGTGTGGGGTTTCTATCTAAAATACATAAACAATGAGATTGAAACATAATAAGAAAGCAATGTGCATCTGTTAATGCCGAACAGTTCAGACAATTCCCACACACCCAACATGCATTTTTTTGGCCACTGGTCCATGCATGACATGTTAATATCACCACCTTTATCTCCCAGCATTAAATATTAATGGTACTCATCTATACTGCAGGCACAGGGGATATTGGTTCGCGGAGTCCAATTCATGAACTCTGCGGTGACAGTCCAAAACACTTGACGGTCTCCTATATTCTTGGACCTACGAGGTCGTTCAAGCAGCTTGGTGTGGAGTTTTAATTATGCCTTAGTAGCTTACTACGTTAATAAATCAATTTCGATACATGTATATTTTTACTTTAAATTCTGATGAACAATTAATTTTGATCATGATTGACGCAGCACATTTATTAGGCATGGCAAGTTGATAGTTTACATACAACGCTTCATTTTAACCAGGAAAAGATGGGTATTTCATAATTACACGGAGCACGACGAACCACTCTTCATCACGATCTAAGGGCACAGAACTGAATTGCCTTATTTGGCTCCTCTATATATGCAATGTATTTTCCGGAAATACCTCGACTTTGCTTCTACCGGCAAGTGTTCTCTTGGCCCTTAGATACCGGATGCCTTGTAGTTGTTATCAGATTTAACCAAACAATTCAATCTACCTCTCACCGACTTAGATTAAGAGGTAACGCAAACTAAGTCGAGCAGTATGCACTTGTTCAAAACTACCACTAAATGTTTCCCATCAATGTTATACGTGTTGTACGTGCAATACTACAATCAAAATACTAAATCCTAACTAGTGACATGCCTAATACGGGGTGTTGACTAACTACTTTATAACTACCTCCCGGTTTAACGGGAGTGAATATGGGTCAGGCTGTCCTGTCGTCTTCCCAATCAATCGAGGCGATTTGCCATGCGTCCTAAACGAATGTGTTCCAATCTTAACGACCCATATATGCAGCTGGCTTGCACTGCATCTAATTTGTTTTTTCCTTCTTGGGTAATGCCCCAATACATTCTCCCCAAACATTCGTTCCTCACCTGACTTCCGTTTACTCACATTTATTTTCGGCCTAAACAGCTCACTTCATATCAATACCTTCCCCTTCCGCTGAAATTACTTCACTTCACATAAGGGGAGAAATTTCCCTTTAAGGTTACATATACATCATACATATCCCACAATTTTCCACACGTTTGCGTACTGCTTTGTTCCCTCTAGCTATGCTCTGTGTTGCGTTGGTTATCGAAGTAGTTTGGCTACATCGTGATACTAATCAAAGGAGCGTAAGCTTTTCCAATCCATGTACAGCTGGATGGAAATGCTCTTGCCCAGCTTACGTTACCTCTGACGTTTTGATATGTTTCCATGTTCGGTGCGGCAAATTTCCCGTATCACGATGCATCTTGTGGAAAGTGCATGCGATCGCTTGAGGGTGGGTAGGTACCCATGCTGCACTCCGATACAGCTGTCCGATTTTGTGGATGCTGTTACCAGCGGATTATAGGACCGACTTTGGGACGAATTCTCGCAGGGCGCTGTAGTGCCATGTTGTATTGTAGACCTTCTCAAGGTTAAAACGCAAACAGTGTGTTGATTACGTTCCAAGGCACCTTGGATATTAGTCACATCGCGTAATATTGCATCCTGAGTTGAAATTATATTTTGAAATCCGAATTGTAAAGGGGAGAGGAGGGAGTTTGCTTCTAGGTGCCGGGTCAGTGACGCATTCACAATCTTCTCCATAACCTTCGCTACCCGAGGTGAGGGCAATAGGGTTGCAGCTGGGCAATTCATCGGTAGGTTTGCCAGGTTTTCTGAAAGGCAGAATTGCTGCCTCCCTCCACCGATCGGGGTATGAGTGGTAGACCAGACTGTGTTCTGAATAAGTCCCAAGTAAGAGAGTGCAGAAGAATGTAGTTGCCGGGGCATCTTGTAGGGAATTAGATCTTTACAGGTAGCAGATGGGCTGGAGGTGCGAATTGCACCTAGGATGTCGCGTACTGTGATAGGTTCATTGTAGGGTACTGGAAAATTTGTGGATAAATCCAGATCAATGTGTTGCGCAATACGTTTTGTGTTACGGAAAGCAGAGCTGTACCCAATATCCGAGCTAACGGCACTGCCATTTCAGATCAACTGTTGCTATTGCAGCTTTTACTGTTGTCGCCTCGCTTTAACTGTGGCATCTGGATATGATTAATCAGTACGGAAGTTGACAGATGTGGCCGGTGTTCCCCCAGTAATGCTTCGTTTGAAATATTCACCAGTCAGGAAAGTCACAAACTCGATCGACACCAGGGCTTCCCGAAAACATTTCGCTTGCCTTCCTTCACCGGTGCATTGATAGTGCATATGGTCATGACCTCAGTGTCCACAAAGGTGCGTACTCATATTATTAGATTTTCATATCACAAATCAAAAAAAAGGAGAAATTTTCTTTGAAGGATCATATAAACATCCTGCGCATCCCATAAATTTCCCCACTCTTGTTTACTTCCTCCTACCTTCTTTCTAGGTTCTATGGTGCGTTTGGTTCTCGAGGGAAGCTATGCTGCGTTCTGACACTAACCAAAGGACCATAAACTATTCACTCTATGTACGTCTGAGTGAGAAAGTCCTTGCATAGCTGTCGTTACCTCTGACGTTTTGACATGTTTCCATGCCTAATCCGTCAATATTCGGTACGACAAATGCGGGTACCCTTGACCAATTTGCTATAGCAAATTTCCCGTGTCATGACGCATCATATCGAAATGCAGGTAAGTGGCCATGCTGTTTCAGATCAACGGCTGCATGTACAATTTTTACTTTCTTTGCTTCGCTTATTTTACGACGTTTCGAACATTGCTAGTAAGGAAGTTCACGGATTTTGATCAGTGTTTCCCCAGCGAGACGTTTCATTTGCGTACCCTCACCGTTGCATTAATATTCCCCAGCTCATGAATTTTAGTGTAACAAGGTTGCGTACTCATGTTATGAGATGGCGTCTTGCCCTGCTGGTATCTTACAATTTACAATTATCTCATAACTAAATACGTTTTACATGGTATGGCCCTTCGGTCTTGCACGACAAGCCTTAGTAGCTCTAACATATTCTAATTGTTGCCGCATTTGCCTGCGCAATTGTCTCTTTTGATAATGCTCGCTCTGCGGTCAATATCTTCCTAAAGCGGTTCTGTGACCCCCTCACTGCAGTGTCTGCATTCGCATACATTCCCCAGATGCAACTCGCTCCACTGCAACATTTCTTGATGATAAATCGGTCGTCCCTACGCTTTCAGTTTGATATTTTCCATGTTATTCGCCCCTTTCTTTTCTTCGGAGCAGCAGTGTTCTGCAAAGAGTTTAGAGACTTCCTGCGGGTCGGTATGGGTAGTTTCTCCCACCTTCAGGTTGGGGGGGAGGGAGGCGGAGATCAGTATTTCTCCGTAATTTTCCGTATGTGGGACCACACTTTAGATATGGGTGTGTTCACATTAATAGATGATACGAAGTCCCGCAGTTCTTCTTTTCGAGACAGGAAGTCTGTGTTTTGTGCTTGTGCAGTTTCTCGCTTATGCGTAATTTCATCTATTCTGCTTTTGTGCGCTGATGTCGATTGAATGGACGCTCTCTCCGCCGTTTCGCTATTTCACAAAAGTCACTCCACTCGAGTTTCCCGATTTTACGCGATGTTCCCTTGGTTATAAGGATGCTGCTGTCCGCAGCGTGAAAGAGGACATTATACAAGTTTTCCACCATCTCGTTACAGGATATATCTTGAGGTGAGAGAGGTGTTGTTGTACAAGCGCGGAATGATTGCCAGTTGGCTTTACGTATTATGTATCGGCGAGCGGTAGAAATGTCTTCAGTATAAAGAGTAGTGATAGTTAAGGGGAATTGGTCACTTCCGATGGGCTCCTCCAACACTCGCCCGGAAAGGTCTGGGAAGAGGATTGAGAAGAAAAAGGATAAGTCAATAGTTGATAACGAGGCTGTCTGGGTATGGAAGTGCGTTGGTTCTCCAGTATTAAGGAGCGCAATATCTGAAGACAAAAATAATGCTTCGACGTGTCCTTCACGTCCATCAGCTATGTCTCCCCCAGATGGGTGTTTAGCGTTAAGTTCACCTACAAGAAGGTAGGGCACAGGGAGTTGAGCAGCCTGGTTGATGAGTAGTGCACATGAGAGAAGTTTATTGAGAGAAATATATAGATTACAAATAGTAATGGGAGTTTGAGGCCCACTCTGTGGGCCTGAACTTGCAGAGTTGTTTGTAAAGGAATTGCAGTGCATGCGATTGCTTGATTTACTATTGTAGCCAGGCCCGTGCCCGGTTTAGCATCGTCAGTGGGCGAGATGAAATGGGCCGCGCTCGACGAGTATTGCTGGAGCTTTTTTTGTGGCTACTAATCACCATAGGGTCATCTCCGCTTGGACAGTCATCATTCAGGTCAGAGACAGTGCGCTTAGCGCTGTCAATGTCAAGTTTCTCCGGTTTGAGACGATGATGGGGTGGGGTGATTATCACTCAATAATGTGTTCGGTGCAAATCCTTTTGGATTGTAATTTGGAGCGGCTAATTGAGGTAAAGTCGGAGGGGCATTTGGTGCCCTAATGAAGACGCCAGAAATACATTTGGGTTGGGAAGTCCCTTGACTAGCCTGCGTGCCTACCAAGGGAAATCTTGCTTGGGCTTGAAGTAAGACGGGTTTGGTCGTTGATGACGAATCACAGGCTTTAGTCCTGTGTGACTGGCGAGGAGTGCGCTGAGGTGGGAGCGTATCTTCGTGTGGTGCTGCCTCCAGCAGATTCAATTCTGGGACGCCCATTGCGCGTCGATTAGCAAGTGAGGGACGGGGCGAGGTGGGAATGTGGGAAGGTGTCTTCGATTTAATTCCCGACTTACGGGACAGTGCGAAGGACTGTCGTCGCGGGCCTCCTTGATCTCGAGTAAGGGAAAGGAACTCTGAGTTTAAGTATCTCCGCTGTCACTGCAGCAAAGCTAGCAATCGGGTCGACAAGTTTAGCGGTTACTTGGGGATGTATCTGCGTTAGACGCTGTAGCAGCGTCTGGGATTGAGGATGTATTCTCTGACCGAGTACTGTGTCCAAGCCATTTTGGACACCACGAGGCAGAGAACAGAGCTTGAAGCTAAGAATGTAGACCCCAGGTATCCCTCACCTATGCTTTGCCGTCGTTTCACCCTGTATATCCTGTTGACCAGTTGATCCGTAAGATCGGAAAGGATGCCGGCATCGGAGTTTTTTTCTTCTATTTGTATACTAAATGTTTCCTAGGATCGTGTTGAGAATGGGATGCTCATCAACCATCACAAGGATATTATTAAGCATTTTCAGATTTTGGATGTTCGTGCTCTGTTCCTAGTCTCTTACCTCCACTGTCATAGAGCCATTCTTTAGTTCCGTGATGCGCTTTGGGGGATCCCTCAGCGCAGCGCGAAGCTGTCGATTAGCTTGAATTGTGTTTGTTTCGGCCAGGTCTTCTCCCGAGACTGCCTTAACCACGAAAAACTTTGCGTAGTATTTATTCTGGAAGAGGTCTTCACGTACTTTTTGATTTTCAGCGTACCCTATATGAATGAGGTCGTAGGCGGTTCCGACGACTTCTCCCTGGCTTTCGTCCGAAAGTGACGGTCACCACGTTTTCATATTCGTTCTGTGATCTATTCTATAGGTACACCTCACCAGTTGCAGATGAGGGGGGCTGCTGTTGTTGTTGCTCTTGTGAATCTCCCTCATGCACCCAAGGAGGGAGAGGATCTTGTTTCTGGATGGCATCGGCTTCAGGTGCTAGAGCCTTGTCTTTTGTTGAATCGTCCCTTTCCATAGTAGCGACTCCACAAAATTCAGCCTCCAGACATGCCCTGCCAACCAGGGAGACTGTGGTAATGCAGTCAGAAAACTCTGTAACTTACCTCGAGGCTCTGTCAGTTAGCGATACGACCAAGAGTCAGTCATCATAAGCAGCGCAGCACCCTGAGAAGTTACCTAGACTGGTCTCTTAGGCTTGGGCTCCTGATCATGTTTATGACAGGATAATTCTACCTCTCTTTGCCACTTTGGGTAGGGGGCCATTTAGCTCCGCACCCCCGTCTCCTCAGCCACCAGACAGCACCATCCGATCTTCCGGCAAAGCCACATGTGGGGACATGTGAATCACAGCGGGACCCGCAATAACGGGCAGTGACACTCTACAAATATTTACAATGTTGTCCACACACCGCTATCAGCAGTGGCCGGGGAGGGCCAAAACCAGCCGCCGTGCTGTCCACGCACCGCTACCAGTTTCTGCCCAGGAAACCGAAACCAGTCGCAGCGTGAGGACCCCGGCATACGTCCTACAAACTGTACAAGATTTTTCTTTTTGTTAACTCTGGCCAATTGGATAGCTTACGAGATTTGATCCAATAAATTATACAGCACAAACACGAAGCAAAGTAAATAATAATATAAAATGCAAATCAAATGGGAGTGAAAGTGGTAAAGGAAACTAAATTAAATAAACTAATAGTATATAAAAAATGTGAGGAAGAGTTGTCAGGATGAGAAAATAGATACATTAATGAAGTTTTTGCCAAACAAACGAGGCAAATGCAGTAAACAAGGTAAAAGTATATCCAGGATAGGGTAGAGAAGGAGAGATAGTGATTAGTGAAGTATAAAAGGGTCTGCATCGAAATCAGGTGTTCAGTTCACCGGTTGGGTCGTGACCCCGTGCGACCCGTGAACCATTAGCTTCAGGGGGAGTTTACATCGATGTGGATGCTCTTAACAAGGACCGACTGCAGCGTTGGTAGCGATTCACATTCAAAATGATCCCGCTCTCAGAACATTGCCTCTAAAAATTGTTTAACTCATATATCACGGTTTTCCACGCTTGCACATGGCCAGATGCAGAACAGCAACTGTTGTGATATCCATCACTCTCGTTGTGGTGAATAGTCTTTTCGCAGTGTGTCGGAGAAAGAGCTGTTTTGACCCGGCTATGACTTCTTGACAGGTTTATCAAGAGTCACGGTAAGATGCTCCCTCCATAGACACGTATGTTAGCAAAAAAATATTTGTGTAATACAAATGTGGTAGGTATATTTCCTAAGTCAGATGTATAAAACATGAGAAACGACATTAAATAATTAATCTTTCCATGACACGTGTGCATCAGTTTCGCTGCTTCTCTCTAAAAAATCATCGTGAGACTGCCTTGAAATAGAAAGCAGAACGGTGGTGTGACTGAATCTGCTGACCATTACGAAAACAAAATTCATAATCTCAACATATGGATTATTCGGGTCGCTATCCCTGGCGCTAAATTCTTTTATAGCTTACGTCAGATCAGCCGTTTTCATCTCCGCCAACTGCCTTATCAGCCACAAGTTGTTCCGACTTCCTACTTACGGTACCTTGTTCTAACAGCGAACATTCATAGCGCTCCTCAGTCACACCAGCCACCGTCAAATCTGCCACTGACATTCTGCCAACACTCTGTTTCAGCTCACTTCAGAATCAGCCACCAGTCGTACCATTTTACTGGTTATCACTTAAATGAAATTTTTCCTACCCAACCTAACCTAGGGTACGTGTTTCTAACCCGCGTGGGAGAGATACGTATTTCTAACCCGCGGGGCAAACATACGTATTTTTCTAGGGTACGTAATGCCGTTTTTCAGCGTTCCTTTATTGAAATTTCATTAAAGTGATAACCAGTAGGTTGGTACGCCTGTTTCGGTGTAAAGACAGTGGCAGATATGACAGTGGCAGATTTTGAAGTGGCGGAAAATGCGTGTGGGCTGAAACATCATTTAGGTCGAAACCACGCGTGCTGAAAGATTTTTATCGGTTATGACAGTGTCCGGCCATGACAGTGGCTGAAGTGAAGTGGCGATAGTGCGCGTGTGCGGAAATAATATTAGAGCGAACGCTGGGCTCCCGATTATTCATGCATACACATCCCAACGATGTAGTTCAGTTGATACGCGTCCTTTCACATTACGATTGGTTAGCAGGTATTCGATATTCAAGTATTAATGCTCTCTACCTCATTATCGATTATCGACTGTATCGGTCATGAGTTTCCACGTGCCCAGCAGTGAAAAAAAAAAGATTATTTGAAAGCAATAAGGAACTCATGGTATCGGTTATACGAATAGGATTGTTCCAACCGATACCATCCAGTTATTGTAGAGTTGCAGTCTGAAGTGGGTCTAACCCAAAACAAATAGCAATTGACAAGCGTGATAATGGGCACCGATTAGGTATCGTCGTTTATGAGAACATACATAGAAAATCATAGGGAGACTGATGTCAATAAGGTCGGATTGTTTCGTTGGAAAACATTTGAATTAATGATAATCTGCGATATAGCCGGTGTAGATAGCGAGCTATGATAACCTTAGTGTTTGCTGGAGGATCTTGTATATTTTGCTACGTAGGATATGAGGAAAAAAGTAGTGTGCAATTCTATTAAGAAAACCCACTTATTCCTGTCCCTATAGGACGAATACCACGCACGATCAAACCATCAACTTCGATCTTAGGGTCACCAACTTCGAGTATCGAGTAACCAAATTTGAGTACCAAGTAGCCAGTATCGAGTATCGTGGCATCAACTTCGAAGATCGTCTCACGAACTTCGAGTATCGAGTCACTAACTTTGAGTATTGGGTAACCAACTTCGAGTACAGAGTGAAAATTTTGACTCGCTACTCAAAGTTGGTTACTCTATAGTCGATTTGGATTACCCTACAGTAACATTATACGTCATTGGATTCTTCATCACATGACTGCTGAATAAATTCATCAATTGAATATGTTGAAATTTTAGAGAAATAAGATGGATATGCGCATCGTATTGTCAATGTTATGTGACAACTGCCTAGTGATTGAATATGGTCAGAAAAGCAGCCTCCTGACCGATGTACTTCCGCTTTAATTACGATCTCACAATTTTCAATACATCTACCAAATTTCAGAAATTAAAGTGGTTACTTGTCGATGCTTTAGGGTTGTTACTTTCAGTTCAATAAATTTATAATTTTCGCGATTTAATTCCAAGATTTCCGCTAGGAAATAATGTGAATTTATGGATGTGTATAAACTTGGCCGTATTCTGTCGTAAAGAAAATAAAGCAGCTATGTTAATATGGATCCACAACTTCATACAATCTCATTGTAGGGATGTTAAGTCAAAATGAGTGACTTAATTATTATTCAAAAGATTTTACGTACACGGGAAAAATGTGAAGTATTAAACGCAGACTTGTTTATAAATACCGGACAGCTAGTGGAACAAAGTCGAGGAGAAAAATAAACAATTTGCGCCCGAATCAGCTGCCCAAACAAAATAATGTTAAAACCAGAAGTTTGTGGGAACAGGGCGTCGACTGCACGTTTGTTACTGTACGTGAAGGCTGTAGTACAACAAGTGGATTGATATTTTTTGTCTTGAACACTATTTGAAGGTAATTATCTAACCAATCTTAGGCATATAAAAAATTGTCATTATCCGACTTGTTGTGTATGAAGACTAGGGGAAAAATGGTCTTAAGATCGCCTGCACAGTGAGTGGATATACGCTGTGAAGACCTAATGTGCTTACAGTCAAGACCTAATTACAAATTTTCGTCAACCAATTCATATAATTTACAATGTTCTGTTACCTTTTAAATGAACAACTTTGTCATAAAATATATAAGAAAGTGATGAGTGAACGGGAAATTGGTAGAGAACTAGCCTGTTTGCAGATTATTATTGTGGTTTATTTGCTTTGCATATTAATTCAGAATCAAGTTGAAGGGCAGATCTCATCCTCATATTTTGCAATATGGTAATGTAGACAACACGAAGATCAACCTCCCAAAATAGACTCGTCATCGCCAAATACGACCATTCGGAACAACCTCTACGCCACAAAGATGAAAACCACAGCCATGGTCCCATTTTTCATCAGCCACGCCATACGGTGTCGTGGCGCCTAATAAAGATTAGAGGAAGGTAGTGTCCTAATCACATCTTACTCCAGTTTTACCTACCTCCCTCTGTCGCCATTCATCATCATCAGTATCAGCTTCTTGACGAGATCATCAAATACTTCAGCTTATATCAAATATAAACGGATCCAACCGGTTTGCACATGATTGACTGTTGACAGAAACAATGTCACCCCACTGCCTTTCTCTATTCATTCTCTTCTCCTGCAAACACTTTTCAACTTTTATCTTGATGTGGTTAGCCATGCACACCATCTTCGTTGTTCCAATAACTTGATTTTCAAGTCATATATCAACAAAACCGATGTTCTGGTGCCATTGTTTTTGATGCTCTACTACAATTAGATGAAAGCTTTTACAATAGACAGGAGTAGATTTTTTTTAAATTGTGATATACTTCAAATTTTTTTCCATGTCAATGGTCAAAAATATTTATATGTTGTGACTTTTTGCCAAAATATAAATAACGTGAATTCATTTGATATTATTTATCCTGTTTAGGAAACAAATTATCTCTATTTTTTTTTCTTTCCGTGACAAAAAATGTGACTACCTGAGCTAAATTGAACTTTCTCTGGGTTAACAATATTCTGAACCGGTGGAGAACACCTATTTGAAACAGAATATGTATAAACAGGCCTTCAATGATACTGTGTGCTATTGACCAGAGCCACATCAATGGAAAATGCATCCATTGTATAATACCAAATAACCGGTGTGATAATGACTATATCACTAAACAACACCGGAAGTTAAATGCGGTTGGCAACCAACTAATAAGAAAATTCCACTTTTGTACAACGGATGTTGAGCTGCAGTTTTTTAAACGTACTGTTATCCTATATACTGTTACTCATTGTGGTGTAAATTTACAGGGGTACTATGAGCAAGCTGCGAGTAGCACACAATAACATATTCAGGAGACTGGTGGGTGACCCAAGAAGAACGAATGCTAGCCTAGTATTTGCAGAATATGATGTTGATTGCCTGAAACTACGAGCAAAAAAAGTGCATGCAGCCTACAGACGGATTGAAAACTCGAATAATCCCTTCCTGGAGGCAGTATGTATCAGTGAAGGATACGAACTATGACCAATTAAAGAAAGATGGGACAGAATACTGCATGTGCAGGGAGATCCCGAAATTAATGGGAACAATGTTTGACTATAACCCATTACATGCGGATGGCTGTAAGGTTGAGATGCGACCCCAAGGATGTTCACTGATAGTTGGCTCTATACTAAACGTCTCCAACATTGTTTTTTGCATCTATGCTCATGTGGGAAAGGGACATGAAAGTTATTTTAGGCACCCTTGTCTCAAACTTAATCAGTGAACAATTGTTGTCGTGTATTTCAATCTTGATCTGTCTCCACGTGTGCATTTTTTTACGATATTTTTTATGTATGGGTAGGAATGTTTTTATAATGAACTTGTTTTCAGTTGTAACCATTTTTGTACCATCGAGTACCTTAATAAAGATGATTATTTTTATAATTATTATTATTATTTATTTCAGATGATCTGATTACATTCCCATTTCCCGCTAAATACAGTGTGATTACTGATATGTACAATAAAACTGACGATAAATTTCTACCGGCTTGGTGACTAAAAACTGAAAATGACCATAATTACACCAGTTAACACATGTTAATCACTGGATATTTCACCAACAGCAATGTTATCATTATTTTTATTATTATTAAATCGTTTATTTCCGTCGTCTGACAGTGGGTTTTAATTTTTTTTTATAATTAAATTCTTAAACATAAGGCATGAAACTTCATTATCAATTACGCTATTTGAATTAACAAAAACGAAAGTTCAATTTAAATTAGTCACGGCTCATCTCAAGGGGCCGCCGGTTCGGATTAGATGGAGTGCAATATTATTTACAATAGTATCATAAGTGCGCATACAGAAAATGTCTATTATGACAAAATATTCACGACTACATTGCGTTGGAAAAACCAGTGACACACGGGGTTGACAAATGAGGCTAACATCTAAGAAAGATCATAAACACACGTTAGTCATAGAATGATTTATAATAAAGACACGATATTTAAACGATAATTAGGTTAACTTTTTTACATTTTTCATTCGTTGGTTATACTATATGAACCAACGATATATTCGTTGCAAAAAATGCCCTTCCCGACGTCGTTTTGACCTTAATTATCCGATAAACGTCATTTTTCGTCTGAGCACAATCTGATAATTATACTATAGCATCGATGATCATCGCGCTTATTCGTATGATCTTCACACGATAATGTATGACAGGGATAGACCTTACCAACTTGATTTTATGATACACAGGTTAGTATGATGATAAATATTTTAATACAAGTGGTAGTGCTTCTGTTAGCGAATTGTAAGCGATTTCTTCACTGAATGAATAAATGTACTTCTAATTGATTCATCTAGTTGATAATCATTGAACTCAGAGTGAAATTAGATCTGGTCGTCGGTTGGATGACATTTAGCTATAACGACTCTAATTTGAAAGTTCCCGAAAGTCTCGATGTGACTGTAGCAAAATAATTAAAAGATGGTAGGTCCTTTTTGATCCTGTGCTTTATGCCAGTGCAGTGAGTGCTGATGTCTATGCAATTAACAAATGGAAAATAGTGGAAATTGTCTTGTTGGGAAGATAAATATATGTTAATGACTTTGAACACAACGTTAATAAACATGCTCAACATAAATAAAAGCCTTACCTAATAAAGATTCAATTTTTACATTCAATTGCATAACAGCAAATATTTTTTACATGGAAACTCTTTCGTTTGTCTGGGCCTTGATGGAGGTAGGATAAATGTTATTTGATTAGTTTGCAGGTATACATACGAACATATTTTTTTACCTTGTGGACCGGTCATTCTAGTGTAGAGTTTGTACGTTTACGAATGGAATAGTTGATTCCGCCATCGAGCTTAACAAAGAATTGAGTGCATCACTGCGTTTTAAATAGAATTATTTTGGGTTGCTTAACCTGTCATCCATTAACATTTTCAGTCTGATGCTCATCGGGAACCTGTTGAGGAATTTCTTCAAAAGAGCAGAAGTATTTGACGTTTAGTAAACGTAGTCGCTTATAGTTTTCGCTTTGCTCAGTTTGAAAGTAACACGCGACAATATTGATTTTGTTTAGTAAAATTTAAACTGCTGACAAAGGCTTCACTTTCCGAAATGCATGCAATAGCAGTTTGTTTTATTATGGAGATTATTCACTTCTCAACAATATACGTGATGCGTTCGATTTGAAATATTAATTATTAGCTGTTAAAAAATTCACGAATGCTTCGGCATTTAATACACTCAGTTCGTAATCAATTCGCATCGGTCACTGCAGAGAAGTTGTATACAATACGAAGTACTCACAGAGCAGTACAGTATTGCTGTTAGATACAGTGATAAAAATTTCATGAAGATGAAAGATTATGAAACAAAAAAAACTGCTTCCAAAGGACAAGATTTTATTCATAATGAAAACCGATACATTTACTAGGGCATGCCAAAAAGAGAGCACCCTATTTTGCATGCTTTGAAATCTCCTAATCCTAGCTACTCCAGTAGGGAATCTCAGGAAAGAATACTTAGTAGGGATCAAAAATTGAACAATATAGGTTTAGTATAACATTTCCGGGATAATCGGAGCAATGTGATACAGCAGGCCCTTACTTTGACAGCCCGTTACTCAGTTGATCAGAGTAATGTTGTGGGAAAGTACAATTGCAATGCCTGTTTCCCTAATTATTCATAATTTATAGAAAAATATCTATCGTATTACACTCTCCTAGCACTATTCTCTCACCATACCTGCCACATGTTACCACCCCCACATTCAAGCTAGCTGTTAATGATTTGAAAAATATCATTTATATGCTCATATGAATTGCATACGCACGAATCATATATGCATTGAATTCATATGCTACATCAGTGTTAACTACGCTTCTATTTCGAAACACTATAGTTCATACATACAACTAAATACGTTTTTATCTTTCATCAGCTTTTGCTCGAAGGCCACCGTGTATCCCCTTCCCTCATTGTTTTTATGTGAATGCTCATAGCAGCCCTATTTCCATGTATCCACGCGTGCAGTTTTCCATCTCCTCTTGAACTTTGATGTTTCGAATTGTATCCAGTTTGATGTAATACAGCTCATTATCCTCAATAAATTGTTGTGCGCCGATAAGATCATTTTTCAAACCAATTTTCCATAATCTCCGCTCTATTAGTCATGATGACTTTATAATGACCCATATAAATATGTATATATCTATGTATATATCTATG
>SDVV010015800.1:0-14429 GCA_016164225.1 Gammarus roeselii | reverse complement strand
TCACATAAGTAAATTCGATACAGTATAAATAAATTAATGAATTCTACCAATTACCGTACCATTTTTAAGTTGCAATCGCCATCATAAAAGGTAACATTGTTCTCTATTTTCTCTTGGAGAACTCCGTCCATCTGAGCTTTGTACTACCCCACTGAATTATACTGATTGTCGTCCATATATGTAAGTAGGTAGGTACGCGTATATGTGTATATTTGTATGTGTACATGTATATGTATTTGTATATATGTGTTCGTGCATGTATATGTATATTAGTATGAATTTATAGGTGTTGGTATAAATTTAATGGTATATTGTGTATTCCATTCGGTTCCATGCAGGACAAGCCAGCCGCCTACTAGAGATGAGCTGCGATGTATTCATTAATTTAGAATTTATCAATCCCATGCCCATGAGTTTCTCACTTAAAAAATTGCACATATTGTGAAAAAGGTTTTGCAACACGAAGTAGCTACAAATCGGCCGCCGACTGGAGATGTGCTCTCACAAATTCCTTTTTATTTATCGCTTCGCTAATTCAAATACGGCATTTTAAGAAATAAGTTTGATGTGTTAGACCTAAGTATTGAAAACCCATTGCTTGACGATGGAAATAAAAGTTTTAATAATAATAATAATAATAATAATAATAATTCAGCTACTCGCGCTATGGGAACACCGCGTCAATGGAACACTGACATATCATGTTCAAAACTGGATGATGCGTTATGTAGTATACAGAATCTCGTAACGACGTTTCTGCATCAATCCAAAATACAAACATCTACTCCCCAACCGTACTATTCCTAAAAATAATAAATACATATGAAACAAATTGATGGAAAACACAAAACGTCGCCTAAATTCAATATCAAGCATCCGACAGCTATGAATGATTCAATTATATACCTGGGTGATTTTCCTTTTGAAGGAATGTTACAGTCATCTGTTAATTTTTGAAACATCTTCTGCGTCCGACATCTCAATGCCAGAGAAAACGAAAGAAGGAGTTGCTGCCAGGGTAAGTAAAACAGAGCGTAAGAGTACTGATAATACAAATGTAGAAAATAACATTAAATTAATTGAATTTATGCCACGTGCAAATTGATTAACAGCAAACTAACTAGAAATGATACCAAGAGTGAAAAATTCATCATGAATGTGTCCGAAAAGTGTGGATTTATAATTTATAATACTGCATGTAAATTATTATGTAACTTTTATATTTATTATCATTAAAAGATAACTTTAAAATGTATGTTATCAATATCCCCCGAAACATTCAGAGGACTAGCATTGAAAGTGCATATATGCAATATGACATTTATGGTATTGCAATACAGTATGCCCAGCATTGGAATTCAAATATTCATATGTAAATAAAATAATATAACCTTTTACCATTATAAACTATTAACATATATAAGCCGTCCGTTCATCCGAATGAGTCTCTTGTTCCCTCCACGCTGCCAGCCTTCCGCCAAAGGATTCTAGATTGCAAGTTTTGAGCCGCTGACTCCAGTCAACCCCTACCATTTTTGACGTTATACTCTCAACTTGTAGTACAGATGATAGCTGTGACCACTTCTTCAGCGTGCGTAATTTAGGAGTCACTTCCTCCAGCCATTTTATTTCAACTAATATCTTTTTAGCAGATTTTACTGTATTAGGTTGATGGAAGAATAAATCATTCATGGACACGGGAAAACTTATTTTTGAAAAAAAGAACGTCAATGGATTATGTTTTAGTTCCCGTGAAAATGCGAAGTGGACACACTTTCACATGAATGTGTCCTTCCATGGTACAGTCAAATGAATGACTTTGTAAAGAAAAAATGAGTCTCGTACATGATGGTATAGTTTGCTGAGCATGTTATCCACTCTATCTAACATTTTAGCTTACCGGCTAAGTGGGACCTGTTGGATATAGATGAATGTAAGGAGAATACAATATGAGGCAGACGTGGGGGGAAGAGGAAACCTGAGGGCAGCATGGGTGACGCTTGAAGGATTGGTGTGGGAGATGGTGGGAGGAGAGCATAGGGTATGGGACCAGAGGGATTCCGCATGGTCCTCAGTAGAACGATTATTATGGCCCTGGAAAGGAGACACAAATATTGATCAGGTGAGTCCTGTTAATTGGAGGTCCATCTGCGAGAAATGGGGACTTACAGATATCGAGCAGCATGAATTCATTAAATAAGACATTCGCAATGGGTGACATGGAAGGTAATATAAGAAATTATGTAATTGAGAACGTGTAACATATGAGCTGTTAGTAAGGATGTTTGGGCAGCGTTGACAGTTAACGATCTTAAATATTTTCCGTCAATGGTCGTACTATCGAAATCCCTGTAGAAACAGATTTTCAAACAATACAATTCACAATGTTACTTTCTACATTGCGCTTCTGGGTGCAAGGCTGCTTTGTTTCTTCGTCCGTCTTTAAATAAATCATCCTTTCTTTACAATTGTTTTATCTAGATCTGTTCTCCTAAGCCGCACGTTTTGCATTCCAATCAACACGAATAAAGTTGACCATCAATTCCATATCAGCGTGCAATGATGTGTCCGGAGCATTTACAGAAGGTTAGTTTCATTTAGTTGATTTAGCTGATAACACTTCAGATCCACGAGTTCTGTGAGCTGACAAGATTAGATGCTGTTTACAAAAGTGAAAGAGCAAAGACTTGATGGAAAACTGTAGGCAGCCACAGTATAATTGTGGACTGAAACACGAAAAAGGAATGCGCATTAAGGACGAACATTCGTACACCTTTTATTCATTGTGTTCATTCGAAACGGACTAGTGCGATTGACAACATAAGCGAAAAGCTGTGATTCAAAAGAAGTAAATGTGTAGGAACTAAGATCAGTGGTTAAGATATTAAAAAATTGAAAGGATGGTATATCAGCAGAAGTCTTCAAACATGGTCCCGTTAAATTCCTCCATGTCGTGTATATTTTCTTCACTGACAGCCTCAAGCAGTCTAACTACCTACCGATGCTACTTATGGATGTAGTTGTAAAATCTGTTGTGACAAAGAAGACAAAATGTGCTACATATGTAGGCTATTACAAACCAATATCAATTGCTACTGCCGCATTGAAGCTACTCGAAATTAGGATTTATAACATATTTGGCGAATGTCTACAAACAACACGAACCATATCGGATAAAGCCTCAACATGGAAAGGAAATGTCTATTTTTACCTTAAAACAAACAATAAATTCCTATTTCAGTATAGAGGCCAGCCAGCGTACTTGTGTTTTCTAATTGCAAAAAAAAAATTGGTTGCTAAAATACTGGTACCAACGACAACAATGTGCTGTAAGGGGGGAAGTTCAACATCAAATCCGTTCATAACAACCAATGGAATGGCAGAGCGACCACCTTTCGCCTGGCTTTTCAATTTGTAGCTAGACAGCCTATACGAGCATCTAGCTCTTAGCCGTGTTGGGTGTCATATTGGCGACTGCTGTATTAACGCAATTAGCTAAACCGACGATATGATCCTCCTGTCTCCTCATATAAACGCTCTTCAAATTATGTTAAATACACGCGAGGCGGAGGACGCAACGCTAGATATTGAGCACAATACAAGCAAATTTGTTTGTATGCCAGTAAAACCACTCAATATGAAGAGGTTTCAGTTCCAAAAGAATAATGAGTTAAATGGAACATAGTTGGATTATGTGGACAGTTTCCCAAACTTTGTTCGCTTAATAACAAACAACCTGTGTGACAATGTTAATATCTCCAAATAGCTAAGGAAATTAAACGTGGTTGACAATCAGCTTATAAGGAAACTCCACTAATGCACGACAGATGTTAAAATACGGCTATTTAAAACCGTCTGCTTCCCAATCTAGTGCCACTCACTGAAGTGCAAATTTACGAGAGTCACTACCAGTAAACTGAGAGTGGCATACAATGATATTTTCCGAACGTTTATTGGAGTACATAGAAAAACGAGTGCTAGCTTTGTATTCACTCCATATGATGTTGACTGTCTTCTGGTATGTGACAGAAAAAGGCCCTAGAGCTTCCAGGAGCGCCTCACAAAATCTTCTAATCCTTTCCTGGAGGCCTTATGCAATAGTGAGGGATACCGAATCCAGCTGGTGCAGGAAAATTCCGTTATTAATAGAAATAATGTTTGCCGTCCATCTGTCTATCCTTGTCATGGGCCCATTGTACGTGTGTGGGTCAGGCTGGGAGACGTCCCTGTTATGTTGACTAACAGGTGACTGTGTACTTTACCTCTCAAACATTGAATTTTGTTTTATACATATTCACGTGGGAGATGTTCATGAAATGTATCCAGTCGCGATTGTCACAAACTCAACTAAAAAAATTCATGTGGAGTATTTCATCTCTACTCTGTCATGTCTCCATGTATGATCGTTTTGTACGTAATTTAAATACATTAGTAGGAGTAACTGTTCTTCCTTTTATTACACGTTCAGTGGCGCGAACACACAGAGGGCTTCTCTACGGTGCATTATTTCTCATCGGTCAAATGATGTAAATTCACACAAAAAATAGCAATGAAATAGCTTCCACTATGTTCTTTCTTTATCGTATCTGAGCATGTTTTTGTGAATGGAAACCACATTGAACGTACACGTTTTACACGCTCTGCTTAGTGATTGCGTGAAGTGCAACATGACCACTAGAACAAACATTACAACAATATTTTTGAATTTTCATTGCCTGAACGAACTTGATATCTTTCCATCCTAGTCTAAAACTATTTTTTTAATGATTAAGGAATTAGTCAGTACATTCAGAGTGAAAATGATATAATTTGAAAGTGTGCGTCCAATGTGAGTGCCCTTCTATTCCTTTGGCTGCTCACTGAGCGCGCATGTCCTTGCACTCTGAAATGAGCGATCCTCGCAGGAGGGATTGAAAGGGGGCATTCATAAACCATTGAAAACTTATTATAAAATGTAAAAAATCAAGATTTTGTTATGAATAGTAGCTCTGCTCATAGATATGAACCAGCACAACCAAGGTTTATTCAACATTTAATCCCGCAACCGAAATAAGTTATTTATATTAAATTTCGAAATATATCATATTCATAAAAAAAGATCGATGACATATATTATGACTCAAGTGGCGAAAACAAGCAGACTTTTATCCGTGCAATGGGTTATGCATTATGTGCTTGTGCACATATCAATGTTTAAGAGACAAAAACCTCATTAAACGATTAGTAACATCATGTATGACGTCATTGATCATTTCTTTTTCGACAATGGGGAGGATGAGCAACGAACTCTTGTCATCTCCCATCGTCCAGTAGCTCAGGTCAACGACTCCGACTCCGAGTTGGCATATCCTGTTCTCAAACCTGGCTGCAAGGCTGCTTTGTTTCTTCCGTCCGTCTTTAAATAAATTATCCTTTCTTTGCAATTGTTTTATCGTAAATAATCGAGAGTGTCTGTAGGATTCAGGACTTGCTCAAGTATCCTTTCGGTGCGCGTTGCATTGCATAATTTTTTTTCTAATAAATGATGTTATATTCTGATTTAGTTCGAAATAATAATATCATGATTTCATTTCATTAGCAGTAGTGAGGCTTGCCGAGTTCATCCTAAGGTTTACTAGAATGACCGATTTTAACGGGCCTTACATCATTCCTGTTCCATGGCAACTACAACCGCGTGGGAGCTATCACCTCTGTTCCTTTTGTTACATTTATCTAGCTTATAGGCCCGCCTTCTTAGCTTTCAAACTAATGGATCCCAAGTCACGAGTTAGCTCATTTGTCCAGGAATAAGGGGCTACGAAAATTTCTCCTGATGGATAAACATTGCCATGGAACATTACGAAAGCCTTCTAGCGACTTAAGATGACTGATCGGTGAAGAGGATTCATTTGTAGTCTATGGAGTGGATAAGGCGGTATGTGTGAGGAAATATTCGGACCCGAACGTGACCTGATATTATAACAGCGCCCTGGGAGGGAGTTGGTAACAAGAGGTGCAGGAAAAACTGATGCTGCTCTTTATCGAATGCTTTTGATTGCCGCTCCACCTCACTAAAACGAATAATATAATACCAATTATTGATACTGAAACACAATGCTTTGATAAATTATATCGTGTTGTTTTGGGTAATTTATTCTACATAAACTAGAACTTGGATTTAAATACATATTTTTTACTTATAGGAGTATCAGATGTGAGCAACAATGTAGGACCATAGTGGAAAATCATGAGATGAAGGATAGATCATAGTGTGACATCACGGGATGGCGACCATTGTGGAACATCCTCCGTCTCCGCCATCAAAAACGACATCTTGAAGTCCATGACCTTATTTTCAATTGTTGGCGGCTAGTAAACGCTTTGGTGTATGCAGGAACCTATCCATTTTTTTCCATCCAGTACTAGACATGAAAAAAAATCAGTTGGTTTGAAACTCATGATATGATTTAGTATTTTTCCAGTTTTTCCGTTCAGGAACTGCATGTTCTTTAAGCACAATCTTGAAATCGACTGGCCTACAACCGATGCTATTGCACACCTCCCTATATTCCTATCTGAGATTCCCGCGGTTATCGTTCATTCATGGATATCAATGTCCTTTTGTCGCAGATTAATGATGTACTGATAAACGCTTGCGTGTACAGTAATAATCAGATAAGAGTTCATCTATACCTCATCAAACGACATCAGTACACATCTGTTTCTGACCTCCCAGTCCAGCTTCACATGACCAAGTGAGGGGATAGATGACCCGTCATAAAATAAAAGCAACGTTTGTCATCAGCCGAACTGGATTTTGGGCGTCGCATCTTTCAACAGAGTTAAATAACATAACAAGTCGCACAGTATCTATATGAAGATTCATTGTTGGTTGGCCGTTAACCCTAAAGCTGACGAATGTTTCATTTTGCTATTTTTTGCAGTAGATCGTTATGCTGTAGATCGTTAAATGATTATACGACAGGCACTTGGAACATTATCTGTCGTAAGGCGCAGAGCATTCAATAGCTCTCTATCGTCATATTTGTCACATGTTTAACAAGCACCCATTGCACCTTAAATACTTTTCGACGCGAAAAACATGCTATAAGCTGGCTTATCGCAAGAAGTCGTATCAGACTTAATGTTTTCTTCGTGTGTTTCTTAGAATAAAGTAAACAAGCATCATTTGCTGGATAAAGAAAACTAGTTGTTAATGCAAAGAAGCGTTTGTCTGTAAAAAAAGACGTATATAGAATAGAATTGCATACAATTGAATTTCACAAGATCAGTCACCAAAAATTGCACAATAACATGACGCCACGTACCATGGTAATATGTCATACATGAAATTTTTTGAAGATATTAGAAACATAAAAGTAGGAGGCAAAGAAAACCACAAGAATAGGAAAAGCAGAGTTAGAATAATCAAATTTGCTTGTATAGACCATTCTAGCCTTACCGTGTCAATTGATAGCAGCATTCATCAGATCCGGTACGATACTTGGCTGGAACAATAACCTTGGCTATCCTTGACCAAGGAGTTCACTTGGCTGAACTCCATTACTGTTATCAAGCATTCAACAACCATTAAATGTGCTAGCGAGTATATATTCTTAAACAACACTGATTTAATGAATAAATGCCCTATTATAGTAAACTTTATATGATATCGCATCTCTAATGCTAAACATATAACTAGTGTTATATGTTAAAATATAAAATGTGCGATGTTCACGAATGAAAATAAGACCTGGAGCCATTTTGAAAAGGACCCTAAAGTAGAGTTTTAACATCAAAGTAAGTTAGAAGAGCAAATACCAGCCATATCATTACAATCGTGTCATCGAAATTTCAAGAAACTAGAACCTCAGAGGAGCAGCCTAGAAACTCAATTTTCTCGAAATAGCAGCGTATGCAAATCAATCCCTTTCCATTCAAAGTGGCTGGAAAACTTGACTTTAGCTAGTGTCTAATAGATCAAATTCTTCGTACGCAGCTAAGAAAAAACGCCTCACAAGTTCTACAAGGGCAGGAGTTCAGTGAAACTTATACGAATCAACGTTTGTATTTTGGTACTGGGTATTTGGTTCAAACATTGATTCACAGCAAATTATTTTTTCGACAGGAGGTGGTTTATGTTCAGGCTAGATCCTAGTCATTTAAATTCAAGGTTCTGGACAGTCACTAACCCTCATCAATATGAAGATTGTGTGAGGAAGCTGCCCGACGGTTAACGGGAGAAAAAGTCAGGCAAGCTGTCGCAAGCTACCACTGTAGATCAAGACTTTATGCCATCAGTTAAGGAGATTATTTCGGAGCCGAGTTGTTTATAGTCCCGAACATTTTTTTCCATTGTAAAAACGGAAGTCTATCATCATATAGTATTACCCTGCTATCAAAAGTAGTTAAATTAGATGTTCAGTCATTTGAACTTATGTTTCAAAATATAGACATGTTGCAGTTAAGTAAGATATTATGACAACTCCGAGTATTGTTTTATATTATTCGATTTGTAGAAATTGCAAAAGAAAAACCATCTTCTTTATGCAGTATGCCACAAATATTGACAACTTTAAATTTTTCTACTTGAAAATTGTGATTACCCAAAACAATGACAGATTCAAATTATGTATACAATTTCCGGATATTTCAACCCCATTGTTTCAATGGAAAAAATATTTTTTATATATATGAAACATTCAGGAACACCGAGTATGAAATCAAAATGAAATATTTTGAGCGAGAAAATATGTATTTGCAATTACTTTCTGTCAAAAAAATTGCGTTCAATAAACGTCGTGTTGCTTCTATTATCGCCCAAGAAGTGTTTCCGATTTGTTGGAATGCCTTGATCTGTCCAAACATTTCATCGACTTCAGAACAAGACGTATGGTCTTCACAGACGTTTTCTCTATGGTGTTGCCGTATACTTCGAGCAACAATATAATTTAACAAATATTCTTTTACGACTCATTACTGTTATTGGAGTCGAAAAGCTCTGCAATTCATCTTTATTGGACCTATTTTGCTGTGTATCATATCAAGTGGTTTTGTCTCTTCATATTCTTAAATAGAACCTGAACTATTAAAACACCTTGTAATATTTTTTTCTCTCGAGTGCATCAACGCTTCTAACCATGTTTACTCGACTAAATATTGTATTCCTTTCCCATTGAGGCAGTCATTCACAACGGAGTTACAACAGATTAATTTGATGAAAAAGTCTCGATGAATTTATCTGCAGCAAGAACTATGTCCTACAAAATGACCGTCGACTGCTAATAGCTACCGTTACCTTCTAATCACACAGATTGAAACGTGGGCCATTTTCTTAAATAAACCTATCATAAAAATCAGTTACCTGTTTGCACGTCACTTTATCATTTTCCCATCTTATCGTAAGGCAATAGTCGCCTTGCTGTGCCTAAGCAAATGAAACACTCCCCGCTCTGCTCTACATCTCTTTTAGTTGCATAACTGATAATGTCTCACACAATAAAATTTAATTCATTTTCAAATGACGGTGTACGAATTCCATCATTCGCGCCTGGTAACAACTACTGTTCATTTTTACATTCAAAGGGACGCCAGACCACACACAAAATTGTTACTGAAGTCCGTTAGCAAACACTTCAATTGATTGAAATTGAAATGACCAATCATTTCTGTCCATTTCTCATAGCGCGGCAAACCACTTTTGGATTTACGTCGACAAGAAATGCCTCTTCAACCACTGGCGGAGCACATAACAGACTGTCACAAACGTCAACACGTGAATAATCACCTGCAAGCACCATCCATCAACACAGCTCTGTTTAGTTAACTATTATCTGTTGTAAACGGCTTCTGAATGACAATAAAGTAATACATTTTATATCCGTTTCCAATCTCGTTGGAACATTTTAAACCACACTTGGACGTTATAAGCAGCGAATTCGAATTTCTTCATCAGTAATTATTAATTGCTTCAATTAGTGTTCTTCATTATAAATGCGACATACAATTCAAGTTGTGTGAGCAAAATGCTAGTTCCTGGAAATGTTGCATTCACTATTTTGAAATGAAATCGATCGCATTGCATTCCTGCGCTTCGTCATTAGAGGACGCCAGTGGTCATAATCACTATTTAACCCAATTCGTTTTCATATATCATCACCCCTTATGGAAAAGTCGTTCCACTCCGTGTCTTAAATAACATCGAATTGCATCTTTTGGGATTGTCATATGTGGTTAATGTCCAGCCAATGCATCTGGCCACGTTGATACATAGACACGCACAATTTATTCATAGTAAGGATATTGGAAGCAAACAACACTTCTGAATCGATAAAAATATGAAGATTTTATTACAGCACATAAACGAACAGTAACGAAAGTCAATACTTCAAATTCTTTTTTGTCCGCTTAGAAAACAGTAATAGTTGCCATACGAGCATTTCGCTCAATGTGCTTTTACTTGTTATGCTACTATTTCTGAATAAAGTTTGTAAAAGATTCGTGTGTATTGAAATTTTTTATGAACATAAGATGTAACGCAAAAAATATAATCTATAATCACTTTCCGATATGTTCGCTAGTTAATCCAAATAAGTGTTAATCAGAGTACTTCAGAGTGAGGTGTGTGCCGGAAGGGAAAGTCGTTTTAAATTAAGGAAAGTTTATTTGTGTATATGGGTCATATGACTTCAAACTTTACGAGAAGAAGTCGTTTTCTCGTAAAAAAAGTACTCAGCTGTCACTCGCAATCTTGAAATAAAGTTTTCATGTACGGTTAGTAATATATGCGTTCAAATTAAAATCAACCATTGACAAATAAACAATCCCAAGGTAGAGGAAATTTCCAACGGAACGAAGTGAAAAAGGAACGACATTCCAACCCACTGAAACCACTCATGTTGCCTTTGGTTATAGGAGGACAAAACGCTCGTGGCATTCCCCCGCTGCACCGCCAAGCTCAGTCGTTGCCGGAACCACAGGGGTTCCTTAGGTTCTCCCGTTGCCTATACCAGACGATGGCCTAGCTCTTGTATAATCTTGGATGTAGTCTCTCCGTAGCAGCTTGCGGTTTCAATAGCGATAGACTCAAACTGAAAATGCCTGGCAAGGTCCCTATATTTAACTCGCTTGCGGCGCTCAGCTTCGCTAACGGCTGATCCCGAAGCCAATGCACTATTATTAAGGTGAGTCTCCGCAAATGTGTCGACGCACGTGCTATCCTAGCAGAGACTCTCGCCATTTCAGAAAGAGAATGTAGTGATGCCATCTCGGCGCCGGCCATCTTCTCTATCAGTACAAACGGACTCAAGCAAGCATGGTATGCCTGCCGTCTGCAAAGCCTTCTCCACAATGCCATTCAGAGCTGCGTGTCTCGGATGACGACCACCACTGTAGCGGCATGACAGACCATGCAAACCCCTCTCATCAACCCGACCCCCGCACCGATTGGTTTTGCGGTTCACAAATGACCTCCCCAAAAACGAGAGCGACAGACACCCAGAGAATGTCTGGGTCCAGCTGAGTGCCGATTGGACACCGGAACGGTGTTCAGCCAAAGACCAGATTCCCTTCTGGAGGCTGCCTTCAGGCGCGCCACCCCTACTTGATCTGCTCCACTTAACAATGCATTGAAACATGTCTTTGCAAGCTGCAGGTCCCAAGCCATCTACTTGGACTTGAACTCCATCTCCGGTTGGATTGACCCAGTCCCCAAAAGCTCCACGCAGCAATTGCTCCATGTAGCTCACCTGCTTAAGCCAGACCGCTTACACGGGAAAGAGCGGCTTCCAGAATGTTGCTCGCGGAGTGCATGAAGGAAATAAAGGCCGGGAGAGCAATATCTGCCGCTCTTCTTGTTCCGATTCCCCCCATTTTAACTGGGAAAGTTGCTTGGGTGTTGTAAGTCCCATCAATTGATACATTTGTTGTGTGTGTTAAAGAATGCTGGACAGTTTGATCGAATATCTCCAGTTCATCGATCTGCATATATGCGGGGTAAGCTCTTAGGACGTAATGACGCTTCGGGAGAGAGAAACAGTTCATGAGCAAGGTGAATACTCGGTGATTATCGAACATGACCACTCGTTCTGTCATTCGCTTCAAATCTTCGTGTGTGTCCCTGATGGCAATATGGATGCTGCCTTCATGTATTGGGGCTCCCAAAAGAGTGGCACTGCTCGCAGGGGACCACCTTGACGCGGGAAGGCACTCTCAAAACTTGTCGTAAGTTTGATCAATGTCCTCCCGGGAAGAGTGGTTCAAGATGGTCAGCTCGCACTTCTCGATGTTGACCTCCAGTCCCCGCAGCTTCAGTCCCGCGACCAGCCTCCTCAGATTTACCACTACCTGCTCAGGAGACCCCCCAAGAGTAGCATCGTCCAGGTACTATACATTGAATTCCGCGGGGACACCCCGTGCCACCGCCCAAAGAAAACAGCGCCGGACCAAAGTGGTCACCCTGCTCGATTCCTGCACAAGACTGCAACTGACTATCATTGTAGAATAACAGGCTCGGCTTGGAGTAGGCCTTCCAACACATTCTGTACATACCCGGTGGCCTTTTTTTTAATTAAGAGGGCAGTGCCCCTTTATTCTCCATCGAGCATTTTGTACCAATGCTGTGTGTAATCTGCTAAGCCTTGCCTTCAACTTACCTTGATGATTTTTTAGCAACTAATATTTTCTGATTATTTTGATACTGAGGTTTAGGTAGTCCTTCTCAAATTTGTATCGCCCCGTTACATCGCATGTAGGCGTAGTTCTGCCTATTTTTTTCTTCCTTTTTGAGAGTACCCATTCCTAGTAATTATCCGGACGGGATGAGTTTCAATAACCTAATTGTGAAATGCCAGTGAGTATTTATTTGTCTGAAGGTCAGAATGTAAAGACAAGGCCTGACACTCGTGTTCAGTGCCCGGGGAAGGGTCACCAATCTCAAATGCTGGAACAATCTCAAATGAGGTTTAGTTGTGGGGAAAAAATGTATTCATGCTGAACAACCTGTACTGTGGTGGGTGGTTCGTAAATGCTGATGAGCTGCAACTTGAGGAGATGGAAAGATTGAGAGAGAACTAGGTTTCATTGACAGTAAAATGGGATAGAAAGGCTGCAATAGGAGCAGCCTGGAGTCGGATTTCAACAGTGGGTGAGAGGACGGGAAGATGAGGGACGATGCTAAGCACAACATGGCACAAGAACTGAACGTAAACCAATTGATGACCTCACTGTTGGGCACAATGCTGTGTTTTTTGCTCACTCATAATTCCAGTGAGTGCGTCAGTCGGGAGCTGTTCGGGTCGGAGTAGGCAATGGTGGAGGCTCTGAAGGCGGTGATGGAAAATATGGCATGTCGAAGGACGACATCGATACCACAATGGGGGCCATATTTCAGGGTCTCTCGCACATGTTCAGGTGGTTGAGATGATTATGGTGCATGCGACATGAAAAGTGATGGGTCTCAGTTTGGTAAAATGAGTGACAATCAAATCACAGTAGATCCGGATGACTGCCAACGCGGGACTGATCAATTGAATCAGAGGAGATTGCAGTGGCTGCGATGAAGCTGTGATCGAATGTAGCGAAAGATACGAGAGAGAAGAATTTCAGAGGGAAGAACTAGGGGATTTTGTGCCAAGGATTCTGTTTGGACCCTGGTTGTCAATGGCATTTGTTACGTAGGTAGTGGATAGCGATTTAAATTGGATCTGTATCTCTACGGAGATGTAACCCAATCACTGTAAAACTGGACACTGGAGGGTAGAAAAAGGGATTGAAGGGTTGGTGTTATGCCTCAGGGGCCGGGAGTAGAGTATATGTCTGCAAAACGCAAATGGAAACGGTCTGCAAAACGCAAATGGAAACGGTCTGCAAAACGCAAATGGAAACGGACTGCAAAACGCAAATGGAAACGGACTACAAAACGCAAATGGAAACGGACTGCGAAACGCAAATGGAAAAGTGGAACTGCGAAACGCAAATGGAAAAGTGATACTGTAGTTATATATTAGTGACTCTATGTTAATTGTGAAGATTTAGGATATATATTATTTATGAAGGAATTATGATATATGTTAATTGTGTAGGAATTAGGATGGTTAGATATTTGAATCTTTTATCGAATGTATTGGCTATGTCGTTGTTATTTGATAGTGACTCGGACGCTGTACTTCTCTGATACTGTAGTTATATATTAGCGACTCTATATATATTATTTTGTGAAGGATTTACGATATATGTTATTTGTGTAGGAATTAGAATGGTTAGATATTTGAATATTTTTATCGATTGTATTGCTTAGGTCGTTTGTTATTTGTTAGTGACTCGGACGTTGCACTTCTCTGATACTGTAGTTATATATTAGTGACTCTATATATGTTTTTATGACTCGGCAGATGTATTGGTTGTAAAGTATATTATTTCTAGTATGTCTGACTTCCTCGCTATATTTCTCG
>SDVV010015799.1:0-14430 GCA_016164225.1 Gammarus roeselii | reverse complement strand
AGGGCAGTTGAATTTTAGTATTAGGGCTGTGGTAGTCTCTCTTCTTGGTGTGATCTTCGGTGCAACCTTTGCTTCGACAACGCAGTCCTCGTATTGAACGAGTCCAGTGATGTACTCCTCGATTTCCTCCTTAGGGATATCCTCAACGTAGATCAGACCCGAACTTGATGAAAAGGTCGGGTGTGGCTCTGTTCTGCATGGCTTTCCACAGAGTCTGTTTTTGGAGAGAATTGTGTCACTCTGAATTATTAATTTATTATTTGCTTCAATGTTCCACCGGAGTCCCAACGCGAAGTTAATGCAGACTCCCCTGTAGGGCGGTCATGTGTCACTCTGAAGTTTTGTGTCTACTCTGATGGCAAAGCTTTCGTCGCCGCTGGTGGCGATGCTCACGACTGGGTGGCCAGTGAAGGAGCCTAGCTCTTTCCGCTGAGTTTATGGACAAATGTCCGGTCTGTCGTTGGCGTCGAACGTGATTTTTAGGTGTTCTGGAAAGGTAGGACTATTATTGAACAAGTTGTGTTCATTGAATGGCGTGTATTGCCTCTTTTTTGCATTCCTTTGAGTTCTGTTGGGATTCAGGCGAGGTGAAGAGCTGTCGAAGTTGTCGTCAGATGTAGAGGTGGAGGTACTTGTATAAGTTGCGGGTTCTTTAGTTGGTTTGTTTTTTATTAGTTCGTGGATATGGAGGAAAATAGTCATGACATGACCCTCGAGTCTCGTTAGACGATCGTCAATTGTGCTTGGTTCTGCGGCGAGGACTTCTGCTTTCTGTTCGGAGAGGCCGGTCGCATGGCTCAGCAGGTTTAGTATTTCCTGAACGTTCTTGGTCAGCTCGTAGATGCGGCCGTCTCTCCGGTCGTCGTCCTCAGAGGTGGTGCTGGTCATCTTGGCGAGGCTGATGTTCTTGGCAGATGTAGACTTGGTCTCCAGTGTTCTGGAGGGAATGCTGGTCCCTCCCGAATGGAGTTTCTTCCGACTCCCCATCGGCCCCCTGGTTCGCGCCAGGGGCCAGGGAGTTAACTTTAGAGGCCTCTTGACCGGCTTTACCGAGTTTACTTTAATTTAGATTAATATAGATAATGCAAGCAAACGTGCGGTTTAAGGTCCCAGCACAAACTAGGGACCAGCCTGTATTATATAGGGGGTTCTCAGTTCTTATGTGGCACGGTAGCGTTAGGACATAAATTCCTATTAAACCTATAGAAAACTCAGTCAAAGATAACGAGGCACTGTACTCGGCTGTAGTTAGTAGGAGGCAGCCACGATGTGACAATGCAACACACGTGGGACCACAATCTCACCCCTTTCAACCCAATACACTCAACAGATTCGATGTATTGCCCGATGAAAAGGACGTTCAGAATACGTAAGTTATTGTGATTAGTGATTACAATGTCACCTCCTTTAAATCAAATCAGCGAAAAGACAGAATTCAACTGAAAATACTCGGCAAAGCTGATTTGAAAATTGACGAGGTCGAAGGCATAATCGCAAAGGAAGGGATACATCCATCTAAGCGAATTATAATACAAGTCGTAGCTAAAGACGTGACGCAGACGGAATCAAATCAACATTGAAAAGGTATGAAGCCATACTAAACAACATCAAACCTTCACACGCAAACCTCCATGTCACTGGTATCCTGCCCCATCCGAAACAAGGTAGATATAAGTTAAGAAAGATGATTTTACTCAACAATCGTCTATCAACTTTCTGTAAAGCCCAGAAAATCTCTTTCTCGGATCATTGGGATACGATGATCGACTCCAAGTACTATAACTCCATAAGAATCACCAAAAAAGGCTCGCATTAAGCCGTATGGACTTGACACCACCGAAAACATTCTTGAAAATATCGGCGCTGGACTTGTCAACGGAAATAAAACAAAAAACGTAATCGATATCATGCCAACAACTCCGCCAGCAGTGCCCGACGAAACGACACAGCGACCTCCGCCCGTTTCAATACGAGATACACAACAAATACAAGTGCCCATCAAAACACCCACCACAGGTCCTTGCAAAAAAATTCCTGTCATCAATCCAGTCCGAGTTAGAGGCAGTAGTCGCGGCTCCGCTAGTACAACCCGTGTAAACAAACGAAAGTCTTGGCTCCGACACAAGACCTCAGAGTAGAAACAAAATAGGTCAAGCAAATCAAGTCAATGTGACTAACGGTCCTCTCAAATGTTACTACGTGAACGCTAGAAGTCTCAGACAAAATCAAAGAACTAGGTATTCCTGCATTGAATGAAAGTATCGACACAATAGCAATCACAGAATCGTGAATGAAATTGAGCACCAGGCATTATTTAGGCGAATTTACTCTTCCCGGTTACTCACAATTTCACAAAGATAGACAAGGCCGAGAGGGTGGAGGAGTGCTGTTTCTCGTGAAAAACACTTTTCAAGTATTAGAAGTCACCATTCCAAACAACAGGCACGACATAGTATCAATTCGAGTAGTCGGTAAACGTATTAAATGTCAAATCACTCTTCTATCGCCCCCCTAAAAGCAAGATTGCAGATGATATCGATCTTAACAACACCCTCGTCGATGTTATTATTATTATTATTTGCTTCTATGTTCCACCGGAGTCCCAACGCGAAGTTAATGCAGACTCCCCCGTAAGGCGGTCCCTCGTCGATGTTAACACAGCACAGTATTGTGCTTGGCGATTTCAATATCCCCGATATTGATTGGGAATCAGGCAAATGTACTGTCACCGGCCAACGTCTTATTGATTTTGCTGACGATAAGTTCATGACTCAAATGGTGGAGACACCTACAGGAGGTAGCAACATTCTTGATCTCATTTATTGCAAGCGACTCATGTCACGAACGTCGAAGTAGGCAAAACACTCGGAACTAGTGACCACAACTGTATCCGTTTTTTGATAGAACTAGAGTTGAAAACATCAACAAACTGCGAAAAAGTCCCTAACTTCAGATTAGCTAATTTTGAAAGCTTATGAGAGTCAATGGTGTCAGCAAATATAACCCTCTGACAAGATGTCAATCAATCGCTTGACCATTTCTTGACTGCACTTAGAAATAGCGAACATGAGCATATCCCTCGCAAAAACAGGCGAACAGCAGCCTATCAGCCCAAATGCTGGAAAGGAGTATTGCAGCGCCTTCATTCCCGAAAGAAATCAAAGCATTCGATAAAGCAGAGACATCCACGCGACGACGTAGCAAAAAATGAATACAAAATTAGCAGACTTGATCTAAAGAGGGTTCTGAAACGTAGGAAAGATTATGAAAATGAAATTGCTGCCAATGCCAAAACTAATCCGGAACAATTTTTTAGTTATATTTCGAGCAAAAAAATCAAAATCTGTAATAGGTCCTCTCGAGAACGATATTGGTGAGCTAGAAACGGACGACATCAAAATGAGTGTTCTATTTAAGGAGTACTTTTGCTCTGTATTTACGGTAGAGAATCAGGATATTCCTAATCCCGAGCGGCAAAACGAATTGGAGCCCTCACCACAGTGAACTTTTCCCCCGCCGAAGTTATTAAATATATAGATAAATTGAAAGTCACCAAATCTCCAGGTCCAGACCAAATTCATCCCAGAATTCTAAAAGAGACTAAAACCGAAATCGCCGAACATTTATCAAACCTTTTCACATCCTCTCTCACAAATGGCATCTGCCCCTCTAAATGGAAAGAGGCCACGTTCCCCAATTAAAAAAAAAGGACAAAAAGTGTCCCGGCAACTACCGTCCAATTAGTCTCGCCTCAGTCGTTGGCAAGTCGATGGATTGATTGATAAAGGATGAAATTACAGATTTCTTAGCATCAAACAAATCGATTGGCGACTCCCAGCATGGCTTTAGACACAACTGTTCTTGTCTTGCAAATCTGTTACTCTTTTTCAGAAATTTAATAGAAATCCACGACACAAAATGTCCAATCGATATCATTTACTTCGGCTTTCAAAAGGCCTTTGATAAAGTCCCTCACAAGCGCCTAGTTAGTGAATTGCACAGCATCGGTAATCGAGGCGAGCTCAACCACTGGATAAAATGCTGGCTTCCGGACAGACGGCAGAGAGTTTACTTAACGGAGCTCCCTCCCCCTGGGTTAGTGTTACAACCGGCGTGCCTCAAGGATCCGTGTTAGGGCCAGTTCTCTTTATAATATTCATTAACGATCTCGATAGCAACGTACTCTTAGTCGTTAGCAAGTTAGCAGACGATACTAAGATCGGAGGAAAAGGGCAAACTGAACTAGAGTGTCAGCAGATCCAACTAGACTTGGACAAAATTGTTGATTGGTCAGAAAAGGGGCAAATGAAATTTAATGTTGACAAATGCAAAGTTATGCACATAGGTCCTCATAACCCTAAACACGAATATTCAATGTCTGGAAAGAAACTCATTCCCGTCACCGAAGAGAGAGATTTAGGTGTCATCATTAGTAACGACTTAAAAAGCAGCAAGCAATGTAACGATGCTGCCAAGAAGGACAACAAGGTATGATATCCCGCACTATCTCGTAAAAAAAACACAGTTATTTTATGCATATGTTAGACCGCATCTCGAGTATGCCGTTCAATTCTGATCTCCATTTCTTAGAAAAAAAGTTATTAAACTTGAGAAGGTTTAACGTAGAGCTACCAAACTTATCCCCTCGCTGCGGAATAAATCTTACGAAGACAGGCTTCGTGAACTCAATCTTTATTCGCTGGAGAAACTTCGAGTCAGAAGCG
The DNA here is from genome assembly GCA_016164225.1 of Gammarus roeselii. NCBI lineage: Eukaryota > Metazoa > Arthropoda > Malacostraca > Amphipoda > Gammaridae > Gammarus > Gammarus roeselii. Next base: position 9,706 of record SDVV010015799.1, on the reverse strand, counting down.
ACATGATAGAAGTGTGGAAGATTAAGAAGGGTTAGGAAAACGTCGACCGAGCGAGCCTTTTCACTCTAGATACAAACGGAGTGACTAGGAACAATGGATACTAAACCGTTGGGAAAAGTTTCTCACTCAACATCACGCGCAATTTCTTCACGTTTTGAGTTGTCGAAGAATGGAACACACTTCCAGCGGAGGATTGTGAACAGAAATACAATCGAAACGTTCAAGTCGCAGCTAGATAAGTTCTACATAAATTGCCGATAAATAGCTAAACCGTTCCATTTCCTGTTGTTATAAATGAAAACCGAAATAGCACACGAAGCTCTCTTAGACGTTCTACTTCATAACTAATCCTTTCGCAATCAAAAGGCAACCTAGTTAAGGCCAATAGGCCTCTTAGACATTTTACTCCAGAACTAACCCTCTTGCTATCAAAAGGCAACCTAGTTTGGGCCAATAGGGCTGTTGTCTTCATACTCTAGTAAACACTTGTAAACCTCGTGGTCGCCGTCTGAAGGGTGTTCATCTCTTTGCCATTTTGTTTCGGCGTTAGTGGACCTCGCGTCGTGGTCTACTGAGGAGGTAGAATCTATCGCGGTGTCCTCTTGGGCGCTGGTGCTAGAGCCACTCACTCAAGTTGCGGGGGCGGTTGCTGGGCTGGGTGCAGAAATGATGCTTCTAGGGAGTGGTATGGAGGCCTTTTCATTTAGTTGTGTTGACGATGCATAGGTATTGTCCGAGGTATTGGTTTCACCTCTAGATCTATCTGCTCCGGCATAGTTAAGTTGAACAGGATTTTCGTCGCGCCAGATTCGTAGAAGTAGTTGCTTCTATTTTCCCCACCGGAGTCCCAACGCGACGTTAATGTAGGCTCCCCCGTAGGGCAACTGAAGTGGCAAAGCAGGTGCAACGTAGATTACGAGTAGGTTCACCGCAGATTTTGAGTAGGTCTAACATACATTCAGAGTAGGTTTAACGTAGGTTTCGAGTAGGTTTAACGTAGGTTTTGAGTAGGTATCGAGTAGGTTTAACGTGGATACAGAGTAAGTTTAACGTAGATACAGAGTGCGTTTAACGAGGATGCAGACTCTCCCGTAGGGCAATTACAGAATGGCAAAGTAGGTGCAGCGTAGATAACAAGGGTTCAACTTAGATTCCGAATAGTTTCAACGTAGATTCAGAGTAGGTTTACCGTAGATACAGAGTAAGTTTAGCGTAGATTCCGAAGAGGTTTAACGTAAGTTCAGAGTAGGTTTAAAGTAGATACAGAGTAGGTTCAACATAGATACCAGGTAGGTTTAGCGAGGATACAGAGTAAGTTTAAAGTAGATACCAAGTAGGTTTAGCGTAAATTGCGAGTAGGTTTAACGTAGTAGGAGCAGTTGCCGCTTCCGCGCGACACCGAAGCCCCAACGCGAAGTCGTCGCTCGCCACCCTGCAGCAGTAGTAGTGGTAGTTGCTTCTGTTTTCCACTGGAGTCCCAACGCAAAGTTAATGGAGACTTCCCAGTAGGGCAATTGGAGAGTGGCAGAGTAGGTTCAACGTAGATTCAGAGTAGGTTCACCGTAGTTACAGAGTAGGTTCACCGTAGTTACAGAGTAGGCTAACCGTAGTCACGGAGTAGGTTTACATTAGTAGGTTTACCGTAGTTACAGAGTATGTTTCCAGTAGTTACAGAGTAGGTTTACCGTAGTTACAGAGTATGTTTACAGTAGTTACAGAGTAAGTTCAACGTAGATACCGAATAGGTAGTAGTATATACATAGTAGGTTTAAAGTAGATACAGAGTAGGTTTAACGTGGATACAGCGTAGGCTTATCGTAGATACAGAAGGTTTAACGTAGGGAGGGGGCGCATAGGTTCCAGGGTTCAGAGGAGCCTTAAAAAGAAACCCAGTTTTTTCAGGAGGGTCCCGAAGGGTTTCAAGAGTGTCTTACACCCCAAAAGGGTCCAAGTGGGTCCCTCCCCAAATCCTCCTGCTTTTCAGAGTCCCCCGGTTTCCCGAAGCATCGAGTCCAGAGTCCCGGGGTCCCACGAATACCCCCCTTCCCTGGGTCACCCTGTCTCAGCCAACCTCGATGTATTTAATTAAAAACAATGCAAAATTGATCATCATAAAAAAAGGGCAGAGAAGAAAGAGCCCATGAAGGAAAGAGTAATAAAATACTGAAATAAAGTGCTAATGATCTAGGAAATGAATAATTATCCATCCGCCCCGATATAATTGTTCTGAGTAACGTCATGCCGGTGTCCTTATCGGCTCAAAATTTCAAGCATGTTACAGAGAGGGTGAGTTCGCTAGCCTTTTTTGCAGAGAATCTCCAGAGCTGTAATATGAGGTCGCCATTTGAGTTTAGGGTCCAACTCGAGACCTAGGAATTTTATTGACTTCTCTTATACTAGCGGAGTGTTTGTATTTGCCTCCATGTTCCACCGGAGTCCCAACGCGAAGTTAATGCAGACTCCCCCGTGAAGCGGAGTGTTGTTCAGAGTTAGGGCTGTTTTAGGTGTAAGCCGGGCACTAGAGTACAGAGCATGCTTTTCGTTGTTGAGGGCGAGAATCGGAATCTGTTAAAGAAGCCCAGTTCCCGACTAGTTTTAGACATTTCTGGAGTTCATGTTGAATTGACGAGAGGCTAGGGTGCTTGTAGCTTATTTGTAAGTCGTCCACGTATAGTGATCAATGCAATCTACCGTATAAAAAGAGTGACAATAAGAACGCTTCCTTAGGGACGTCAATTTCTTGCGGATAGGATGGCGACAGGTGTCGCCGACCTTAACCCGAAAGGTGCGGTTTTGAATGAATTGCTGGATGTAACGGGGAAAGTGGCCTCCCAGCCCTTTGCGGTGGAGATCCTTCATGATGCCATATTTCCAGGTAGTATCGTATGCTTTATCCACGTCGAAAAATATTGAAGCCACGTGTTCCCCTTTGACAAATGCCTGTCTAATGTCAGCTTCCAGTCTTACAAGGGGGTCCGTGGTAGAGTGGCGCTTGCGGCCGTCTCACTGGATGCTGTTCAGGCCTGCATGCATATCAAGGTAGACGACAAGTCGCGTGTCCATCATTCTTTCCATGGTCTTGCAGAGGACGCTGCTAATGAGCGGTGGGGCGGTAGTTATGTGGGTCACCGTGGAATATCCCGGGTTTGAGTATTGGGATAATTACCGATTCCCGTTATTGGTCGGAAAAAATGAGTTTGAGTACTGTGTTGAACACATTAGTGTTCACGGGTGCCATCTCGGAGATTCTTGATCATGTTGATGTGTACCCGGTCGGGCCCAGGCAAAGTTTCACGTGTATGGTCTCTGGCGCACGGTAGCTCGTGGAGGGAGAAAGGTTTGTTGTGAGCCTCTTCGCTTCTAAAAGTAAAGTCAAGATACTCGCTTCTTCGCAAGTCCTTTTCCGGTCGGAAAGCAGCCGTGTAGTTCGTTGATTGTGATATATGGCAATAAGTCTGAGCTAGTTTATTTGAGATTTCCGCGTGGGAAGAATAAGTTCTACGTCCGTCTGAAAGGTTGTTAATAGGTCGCACTGGATTTTCCTGGATACCTCGGATTTTCTACCACACCTGGGAGGAGGGGGTGTTTCGATCAATATTGTTGATTGACTGAGCCCAGCTTTCATGATTCTTCTTCACTAGCAGTTTTAGATATACAGCAGATGTCATTTTACACGCTACTCGAATCCTCGGAGACCGTGCGCGTCGGTTGGCATGACATTGCTTTCACGCTTATCTCTTGCTTCATGCACCTCTCGGCATCACCATTGTTTCGGAAAGATGGTTGAAGGGGCAAATTAGGAAATGCTTGCCTCTGTTGCAGCTTGAAACTTTTTGTATAGTTGGCCGACGAGGTCGTGTTCCGGAAGGTTTAAGGGGATGCCATCCATATCGCTCCACGCGATGTGTGCAGAGTATTCCACCCAGCTGACTTTCATTAGTTGAATCGAAATTCTTCAGGGGCAAGGTTTCATGGTTGGTTGGTGAGAAGCGATATGATGACTGGGTTATGGTCGCTATCGTGTGTTCAAGGCTAAACTCCACAAACGAGTTGGAGTATATGGGAAAATCGATGGCAGTTTCACTTTCGGGAGAGATTCGGGTGGGTTGTCCGTCAATTGAAAGGACCGGGTTGCGAGTGTTTATGGCGTTAGCCATTATCACTCCCATGGGGTCTGGTCTCGCGCATCCCTACGTTACATGGTAGCTGTTGAAGGCTTCAATGAAGAGTATCGGCATGGGCAGTTGGTTTAGCAATTCAGACATTACTGCTTCAGAAAGTTCATAGCCTTGGGACTCTTATCTTCATAGCGTTAGCTTGGATTTCTGTCCTCAAGCGAAAGGGGAGGCGAGGTACGCTTTGGTGGCTCATAAGTGCCTCTCCGCCGTGAACAGTTACGTTGGTGTGGCCTTCGCAGCGGTGTATGGTATATTGGGGAATTCTGAAGGTGGCGGTCTCCCGAAGTTTGATCTCTTATAGGCTCATCACCAAAGGTTTATGGGTGGCGATTAAGGATCGCAATTCGTCTCTTGTTTCAGAGATCCTAGCAGTTCCACTGGAATATTTTGGTGTTCATTTTGAAGGTTGTTCACTCTCAGAAATTGATGATCTAAAGTGGGCGCGTGACTTGCTGAAACTTTTGTGGTGCTCGCATTCAAGTTTGCCCAGGGGTTGCGGTTCGGGAGTGTCACGGGAATGTCCGCCTTCGGTGGAAGGCGGTCTGCTGTGATTGTTGCGGTCGCAGCTGCGAGTGCTTTTGAGGGAGGACGAGGGTCTGCGCTGTTTGTGTTTGCTTTGTGAGCGAGTGAGCTCTTCTTCCTTATTGATCTGCACGAGTGGTTGTGTGGAGTGCAAGGTATTTGGGCCAGGTAAGATGACTGGTTGATCAGAGGTCTCGCGTAAGAGTTTGAGATAAGCGCTGTCGTGGAGGCGGTGATCTTTCTCGCTGGTGGCGGGTTCGTGAGTGTTTTGTTAACGAGGGATTGTGTCCCTCACCGGGGTTTTCCACGAATGGAGCCGCATTTAAGACAGGGAGGTTTTTGTTCTGCTTGGCAGTTATATGAGAATTGTTACCGAACTTTTTGCTCAGTGGCGCCTCGTTATCGGAAACTTCTATATCTCTGCCTTCAATTTTTTTCTAGTAGTGGGCCTTGCTGCGTGGTCAACTGCGGGGGATGCGTTCACCTCGTATTCCTCTTATGCACCGCATAAATTATTCTTCCCGCTGTGCGTCTCAAGTGCAGGGGCGGTCGCTGGGCTGAGTGAGGAAGCACTGCAGCCTGGTAGGAGTGTTGGAGTCTTATTACGATGTTGTTCTGACGTTGTGTGGATGTCAGTGGAGTTAGGTTGAATGGTTGATTTGAATGCTTTGGCATTATTGAGGCGGTTTGAGTTATAGTCTTTTCATATTTGGATGGCTTGTTCCCGTGTAACTCTGCGTTTGTATTGTGTGATAGTAATTTCGTTTTGGTCCATGTTTAATGGGTAGTCGCGGTCGCCTGCCTCATGGTAGCATGCGCAGTAGTAGCCTTTAGGGTAGCGGGCTGTGCAGCCTTTTCTATCGTGCTCGTCAGCGCACTTCTCACAACGTGGGGTGGATATGACTGGCAGTAAGCGATGACGTGGATTTATTCAGGGCATTTTTAGCCCATTGGAGATCATGCTGCAACTGGGTAGGTTTTGGTTCTTCCTTGCTTACCCGGGATTACTATGAATTCCGGTGCGTAGAGTCCTGGGAAGGTAATTTGGTATGCGGTTGAACTTGCGTTGCGTGATTTTATCCAGATTGCTTGACGGACTTTGGTAACTCCGTAATCCTCAGCTAGCCCTTCAGCAAAAGCACTGATGTCGGTTGTAGGTGTGTAACGGTAGGTGTGTAACGGTAGGTGCATATGATTCGTTTGGCATCGTCGAACGACTTAGGTAATTCAACTGGTACTTTGAGTTTGATTATGTGGGTAATCTTTTGTAGAGAGTTTCTTTGTTCACGTTCTACGACGTGGGGGCGAATATTTCTTTCTTCGTCGTTAAATTTTTTTCGGTTTCCCTCCAAGTTGCTCGGTGAGTGACTTCATCATTATAAATGGGTTAGTTGAAAAGACAACTTTGCTTGACTCACGATCGTTGAACGTTATGGGGAAGTGGGTGGGAGATGGTTCCGGTCTCTTCTTTTGAGTAAGAGGGTCATTCTGGGACGAGCGTTTAGAGGCTACAGCCTCTCGTCACCCGACCCCGTGATCTATCTGATATTGGAAGATCGCTCTCTCAGTCTCCTTCTCTGGACAATCACAACGTCCGGTGGTGTGTCCGTTTACTTCGCATTAAAAACAGAGTTGTTCTTCGGACTGGTACGACCGGGGATCTTCCAGTTTGCCATGGTTGTTCTGGGAGCAGTATGAATATCTTTGCTCAGTTTCCTCTCGTGGGTCCGTATTTCTGGACGTTATAACATTGCATCGAAAGTCTCTTAAATGCTGTAACTTTTGGTTTGGTGGCGCAAGGGAATGTCTAGATATTTAAGTGGAGTAGGGCAATCGAATTTTAGTATTAGGGTTGTGGTAGTCTCTCTTCTCGGTGTGATCTTTGGTGCGGTTTTCGCTTCGACAACGCAGTCTTCGTATTGAACGAGTCCAGTGATGTACTCCTCGATTTCCTTCTTCGGGATATCTTCAACGTAGATCAAACCAGAACTTGTAGAGAAAGTCTGGTGTGGCACTATTATGCAGGCTTTTACTGAGTCTAGTTTTGGAGAGAATTGAGTCACTGAGATTTTGTGTCTACTCTGATTTCAAAGCTTTCGTCGCCGCTGGTGGCGACGCTCAGGACTGGGCTGCCAGTTAAAGAGCAGATCTCTTTTCGCATAGTGTATGGACAAATATCCGGTCTCTCGATGGCGTCGAACATAATCTTCAGGTGTCCGGGAAAGGTATGACTATTATTGAACAAGTTGTGTTCATTGAATGACGTGTATTGCTTCCTCCTTGCAGCCCTTGGAGCTCGGTTGGGGTTTTTGTGGGGTGAAAAGTTGTCGAAGTCGTCGTTGGACGTAGAGGTAGAGAAACTTTTAATATTTGCGGGTTCTTTAGTTAGTCGATTCTTTACTAGTTCGTGGATATGGAGAAAAATGGCCTTGACTTGACCCTCTGGTCTCGTTAGACGGTCGTCATTTGTGCTTGGTTCTGCGGCGAAAACTTCTGCTTCCTGGTCAGAGAAGCCGGTCGCTTGCCTTTGTAGATTCACGATTACTTGTGGTTTCCTGGTTAACTCGTCGATGCGGTGGTCTCACCGGTCGTCTTCGGCTGAAGTGGCGCTGGTCATCTTGGAGAATCTGACGTTCGTGGCAGTTTGAATCAGGGTCTTCGTCATTCTGGAGAAGGTGCTGGTCACTCCCGGGTGGGGCTTCCTCCTTCCCCCCATTGGACCTCTGGCTCACGCCAGGGGCCAGGGGGCTCACCCATGAAGGCCTCTTGACCGGTTTTACCGCATCTAACGTTAACGTAAATTGAACGATTTTCAAGTAAAACAAACGTGCAGTTTAAAGCCCCAGCGCAGACAAGGGACCAGCCTGTGGTATCAGTTAATATAAGACACGGGAACAAGCGCTTTCCAGGGGAGGGGGAAGTGGTGGAAGAAGCCCCCAGGGTCCAAAAAAAGCCCAACGGGTCCCGGAGGTTAAGCCAAGTCCCCGGTGCCCCCGAGCCCCCTGGTCCCTCGAGTCTCGAGTCCCCCCGTCTCAGCTCGTCTCGTTTCGGCTCGGCTAGTTTCTACTAATGTCTGCCTTTCTCGACTCGTAGCGCCCAAATCAATGTCTCGCCTTTTTTAGACGGATCACGACGGACTTCGATCAACCTGGACGTGGCTCTCCCCTCTCTGCGCCGGTTATCCTGTTGACTGTAAAAAACTATTTTTTCTACACAAGCATTATAGGGTGGGAGCGGTTTGGAAGGGCAGAGGTATCATGCGTCCCAAAAGAGCCTGATGAGCCCCGGCGGGTAACCCAAGTCCCCCGGGTCCCCAGAGCACCCCGGGTCCTTAGAGTCCCCTAGTCTCTGCCCTTCTCGGCTGGTCTCGAATCATTTCGGTCAGTCTCGGTTCGTCGAACCCAACTCTACTTGCCTCAACACGTTTCGACTTGCTCTTACGCACCTCGACCAGCCTGGACGCGGCTCTCCATCCTCTACGTCAGCAATGCTGTAAACTGTAATAACTAATTTGTCTACGCAAGCACTTCACTCACATGTATACATTCTCAAGACGGTCCCACAAGTTCCCAAGAGTGTTCCAAAGGGTCTAAAGGGTGTCCGAAAGGGCCCCAAATGGATCCAAGTGGATTACCCCAAATCCACCTGGTCTTCCAAGTCCCCCGGGTTCTCGAAACCCCGGGTCCCCCGTGTCCTGAGCGTCTCACGAGTACCCCACATGCCCCAGGTCACCTAGTCTCATCCAGCCTCGGTTCGTCTTGACTTATCGCCTCCCTCGTCGACCATCCTCCACTTACTTCAACCTGCCTCGACTCCTTCGTCCCCTCCACGCACTGTCATTCAAGACTTTCACACGTCGAGATCAGCATGAACATTATTTCACCACGTTGCCACCAAAACGCCTAGCTGTGCTCGGACTAGACTTACTAACACATCGCACAGTACACTTACGGCCCCTGTGAGTGCCCAACGATAAGTTATGAAATAACCTATCCAAAATTGATCACCATGAAAAAAAGGCATAGATAAATAATATAGCCCTCGAAATATGAACCGATAGAATACTACAATGAAGTAATAATGAACGATGAAATGAAGTGAGGTGAGTATTTTCCAACGGTGGCACCCCTACAGGCAGTTCGACAACTGGAATATTATTAAGTATCTCATCAGTGAAGATGGTGACTAAGAATGCTAGGGGTGAGCCCGTCCAGACATAAATTGTTTTGTATCTGTATTTGCTTCCAAGTTCCACCAGAGTCCCAACGCGAAGTTAATGCAGACTCCCCCGTAGGGCGGTGACATTAATTGATGGAATATGTTTGTCCTCTACAATCAGCCAATGAAATCATGAGTGTGTTGGTGTGGTTTTCACATTTGTTTAACAATTAAATGTGTAGCATTTTGTCAGTGAGAGTTTAAATCATATCACTCGTGCGCGGTGAGAACCTACCTTGCTAATCTAGTTCCGTATTCTGCTTATTAGGCCATGTATCTAACTCAGATTATGACCAGGGGTCGCTAGAGAGCAAATTCCCAGGGAAACTGATCCTACTGAAATGGTTAAAACAGGCATGCGTGTAGTCCTGCAGAATTGATCGTAACTGCAGAAGAATGTATCGCTGTCTTCTGTCGCAACAGAGAGTTATGTTAATATTGCCTAATTATTAATAAGCTGCATATGTGGCCTAACTGTTAGATTCAACACCGATTTACCGGAGCAAGCTACATACACGCCCTATGGTGCTGACTAACTGGCGGACGGAAGTCGATGCATGGTGGTCCTCTATAGATGTACAGTCAGCGAAGATGCATAAAAATGTGCCAGGAACGCACGGAGACGTTAGGGCAAAGTTAACATTTATTTTGTCAGTGGAGGATTTGACTTGGGCCCATGTACTTTCAAAACATTCATCACCTTGACTATTCATACATGGTGTGAAACTCAAACTAGGCTCCCGGAAACTAAGATTGCAAAGGAGCAAATATAGCCTTCTACACATATA
>SDVV010015798.1:0-14431 GCA_016164225.1 Gammarus roeselii | reverse complement strand
TCCCGCTGCTTAAACTGGAGGTGGGTGAGTTAATATTGAAGGCGCGACATGATATCCCGCTGCTTAAACTGGAGGTGGGTGAGTATATATTGAAGGCGCGACATGATATCCCGCTGCTTAAACTGGAGGTGGGTGAGTATATATTGAAGGAGCGACAGGATATCCCGCTGCTTAAACTGGAGGTGGGTGAGTTAATATTGAAGGCGCGACATGATATCCCGCTGGTTAAACTGGAGGTGGGTGAGTATATATTGAAGGCGCGACATGATATCCCGCTGCTTAAACTGGAGGTGGGTGAGTTAATATTGAAGGCGCGACACGATGTCCGCTGCTCCGGAAAGGTTTCTTTGCTGTCCGTATTCCACGATTCAGCCCGCAAGCGGTACAGAGCCCGTGAATTATTTTTTGGTCCAACGCACTATGCCAACATTTCAATGCATTCATTAATGAAGGCAAAACGCAAACATAAACCTATGCAACTGTCTCAATCTATAATTTACCATAAATGAACAAAAGCGAAAGAGAAATCTGTTACTTTTGCTGTCCACTGGACAACCTGCCTCACGTTTATTCGTGCAAATACTTTTGATTTATGGTCAATCCAAAGCCCTACAGCTCTCGAGGGATATACGGAGGAATGCTGGTGGAAGATGCTGAATGGGGGAGCGAGATGATGAAGGGGGTGAGCTGGTGGAAGATGCTGAATGGGGGAGCGAGATGATGAAGGGGGTGAGCTGGTGGAAGATGCTGAATGGGGGAGCGAGATGATGAAGGGGGTGAAGACTTATGGCATCAAAAGGTTTAGAAATGGCTGATTGTAATTTACTTCAATAAGATCCAGTTTTGAGCTCTCTCAGTGGATGACTTACTGTCTCAGTCATGATTGAGACCAACCTCCATCCAGAGTTCTGAGTGGTTGCGGTGCCAGAGACGTCCAGAACAAATTCCAAACATTTTCTTTGAGAAACCGAATGAGTCGAAGAGTTGCAACAATAGAAAAGCATATGGGTTGTGAAATTCTGAATTATTTATAGTTCGAGTGAATATTATCAGAGTAAACGATTACTGCGCTAAAATCACCCCCGAGTAATGACTCAGGACCAACTTAATCATGGTTGTTGAGTACACGACTGAGCCCCCACTGGCTATGTCACAGTGGATGTTGTCTCAGTTCAGTGGGGCATCGTTTATCCCCTGAATCTCGTCGACCAGGTTTCCAAGATGGCGCTCATTGGCACTAAGCGCCGGCAAACGGCCTCTGAGAACAGCCTCGTTCGTCAGGCTTTGTTCTTTCCTCGAGTTGTGCCCGCCTCAAGTTAGTACCGCATCGGGTTAATGCCAGCCTCAGGCTGGTAGCAGCCATGGGTTAGTGCTAGCCTCTGGTTAGTAGCAGCCATGGGTTAGTGCTAGCCTCTGGTTAGTAGCAGCCATGGGTTAGTGCCTGCCTCTGGTTAGTAGCAGCCATGGGTTAATGCCGGCCTCTGGTTAGTAGCAGCCATGGGTTAGTGCTAGCCTCTGGTTACTAGCAGCCATGGGTTAGTGCTAGCCTCTGGTTAGTAGCAGCCATGGGTTAGTGCCTGCCTCTGGTTAGTAGCAGCCATGGGTTAATGCCTGCCTCTGGTTAGTAGCAGTCATGGGTTAATGCCTGCCTCTGGTTAGTAGCAGCCATGGGTTAATGCATGCCTCTGGTTAGTAGCAGCCATGGGTTAATACCTGCCTCTGGTTAGTAGCAGCCATGAGTTAATGCCTGCCTCTGGTTAGTAGCAGCCATGAGTTAATGCCAGCCTTTGGTAAGTTGCAGCACTGGGTTAATGCTAGCCTCAGGTTAGTAGCAGCCATGGGTTAATGCCAGCCTTTGGTAAGTAGCAGCCATGGGTTAGTGCCAGCCTCTGGTTAGTAGCAGCCTCGGGCTTGTAGCAGTATAGGGTTAGTGCCAACCTCGGTTAAGTACCAGCTTCGGGTTAGTGCCAGTCTCGAGTTAGCCCAGTTAGGGCTAACTCAAAACTAGCACTAACCCGAGACTGGGGCACTAAATGTCAGCTGAGGTTATTGCCAGGTAGGGGAATAAGTTGCCATCACTATTTTTACAGGTATCAATAATTGATAAAGATCGTTTCCCTTATTTCTACAAATCAGAATTTAACTTGGAAAATGATTTGTTTGATAAGAGAAAATAATACCTAAAAGTTAGCACAACTAGAAACACAGACAGTTTCCCTAAATAATGTAAACAAGTCCAATGTGATCTGAGTTAAGTGAAATAAGAGATTTTCTGCAGTTTAATTGCCAATTTGTTACTTTACTTGCTGCTCAAAACACCAGGTGGCAGAAGTTGTTTGTTAGTTACTACATTTTTAGGGTAGGTCGGGTTAGTGCCTTTCCCGGGTTAGACAGTCCCGGGTTAGCCTCGGACTAGTGCTTGCCTCGGGTTAGTGCCAGCCTGGGTTAATTGCAGTATTGGGTGCATGTCAGTTTTGGATTTGTGCTTGCATCTGGTTAAGGCGGGGCTTCAGCGCCGGGCAGTCTCATCTCCGTCTCTGTGTCAGCCTCGGGTCAGGGTCACCCACGACTTTTGTTAGCCCCATGATAGGGCCAATCTTGGGTTAGTGCAGCCTTGGTTTAGTTCCAGCATCGTGTTCTTTGATACCTGATTATGATTCGCGCCAGCCGCTAGTTCTGGCCAGCTCCTCTTTGCTGTCAGCCGCAGATCAGTGTCAGCCCTGGGTAAGTGTCAGCCTCGTGTTGGAGCCCACACCGGCTAAGGTTAACCCAGGGTTAGTATCAGCCTTGGGTTAGTGCCTGTCCGGGTTAATGCCAATCCCGGGTTAATGCCAATCCCGAGTTAATGCCAATCCCGGGTTAATGCCAATCCCGGGTCAATGCCAGCCCTGGGTTAGTGCCAACCCCGGTTTGGTGTGATCCTCAGGTTAGTGCCTGCTCCAGGGTAGTGCCAGACCCGTCGAGACCCACAACCTGACAGACCCACCACCTGTCATTGTGCCAACATCGAGCTAGTACTAGTCCCTGGTAAATGTCAGCCCCGGGCTAGTGCCAACTCTAGTTAAGGCCACCCTCAAATTAGTGCTAACCCTGGATAAATGCCAGGGCCGGATTTTTGCCAGCCCCGGTATAGTGCCAGCCACGGGTTAGTGCCAGCCACGGGTTAGAGTTAGACTTTGTATAGGTCCAGCCTCGGGAAAGTGCTAGTGCCGCATGGCTTCTTCAGGTTAGTGACTGCCTCCGGTCAGTGCCAGGCCAGGGCTAGTAAAAGCCTCGGGATAGTGCCAGCCCAGTTTGGTGCTTGCCTGGAGTTGGTGTCAGCCTCTGGTTAGAGCCAGCATCGAGTTAGTGCAAGCCATGAGATAGTGCTGGCCCCTGGTTGGTGCCAGCAGGCTCGTTTGTGTACCATCCTCTCGATAGTGCCAGCCCTTGCTTACTTGCTCACCATGCATTGCACCGATGATGTTTTGTTTCAATAGTCAATATTTCCTCAACGAAGCTTCCTCCCGTGGGCTAATGTTGCAAGAGGCCGTAACTCACGAACATTTTGGGTGGATGGATGATTATTCATTATATAGATCATTAACCCTTTATTTTAGTATTTTAGTATTTCTTAATTCGTAGGCTCTATTATTTATAAGTGCCTTTTTTCATGGTGACCAATTTTGGATTAGTTATGTAATTATGTAACTATAGACTCCCGCAGGGGCCCTAGGTGGACTATGCGGTGTGCTAGTTAGGCTAGTCCAACCTACGGTGGGAGAATTCGCGCTCTCACGGGCGCCTTATACTTGTCCGAGCACAGCTAGGCGTTTTGATAGCTGAATGGTGAAATAAGGTTGATGTTGATCTTAGAGAGTGAAAATCTTGAATGGCACTATGCGTGGAGGGGACGAGGCGAGTCGAGGCAGTTGGAGGCGAGTGGAGACTAGTCGACTGACGAACCGAGGTTGGTTGAGACTAGGTGACCCGGGAACGAGGGGTACTCCTGGGACCCGAGGAACTCGAGGGACCCGGGGGTTTTGGGAACCCGGGAGACCTGGAAAGCCAGGAGGATTTGGAGGGATCCACTTGGACCCTCTTGGGGGCCTTTGGGACACTCATGAGACCCTTTGGGACCGCACTGAAAAACTTTGGGACCCGCTAGAGGTCCCTCTGACCCTGGGACCCCTGCGTCCTTCTCCCCATGCTGTAAAACCCATACACAGAAAAATGTATTTGTGTAAAATGCTTGAGTAGAACAATTAACCATTACAGTCTGCGGATTACTTGCGCAGAGGGCAATGGTCGCGTCGAGGTTGGTCGAGGAGCGTCGAGATAAGTCGAAACATGTTTAGGCGAGTCGAGTTGGTCGTGGCGAGCCAAGATGGCCGAAATGATTCGAGACAAGCCGAGATGAACTGAGACGAGGGAACCCGGGGAGCTCGGGGCACCCGGGTGGATTTGGGTTGCCCTCTGGGATTCGTCGGGCTCTTTTGGGACCCGAGATACCTCTGCCACCTCACTCCCACCCTAAAATGCTTGAGTGAAAAATGTTGTTATTACAGTCCACATGATCACTACCGCAGAGGGGGAGAGCCGCGTCGAGGCTGGTCGAGGTGCATCGAGATCAGTCGAATCATGTTGAGGCGAGGGGTCTTGAGAGACCCGGGGAGCTCGGGAAGACCCGGGTGTCTTGGGCTGCCCTCCGGGTTTCGTCGGGTTCTATTGGAAACCAAGAAACCTCTGCCCCTCTCCCCACCCTATCCCCTAAACAATGAGTGCGACATCAATAATCCGAGCAGTTTTTCTGCCCGTGACAAACCTGCCCCTACTGTCTTCACGATCCACAATTTTGTCATTTATAATATATAATACTTGTGAATTTGTGCGGGAGTTTGTTTGTGATTTTGTGAATAGGTGTTTTTTCTTCAGTATGTGCTCGCTCGCGCGTGCACGGACCATATGTATTTTCTGGGGTTGACCTGGACTGCGTAGCTATAAACCCTGTGACGCGTTGTGGTTGGAGTTGATCTAATCCGTGAAACCATAGACCTTGTACCAATTTCGACGATACTATCTGTGTGCACTTGCGCGCGTGCATAATATTCTTGAAGTTCTGAGTGGTTGGAGGCGGGGATTCGTTCCGTCTGAGTCTTTATCTTACCTGAATAACTAAATTTTACCTCTACTTAACTAGATCGCGTAACTGTAAACATTTTGTTGCGTTGCTGTCGGAGCTGACTTTTGTCCGTGTAGCCGTAAACATTGTACTAATCGCAACGATGAAACCTGTACGTACTAGCGTGCGTACATATTACTCTTGAAGTTCTAAATGATTGGAGCGAGGATCCGTTTTGTCTGAGTCTTACCTGAATAAATGAAGTGTACTATAATCGACCTACTAGGTCGTGATGCGTTGCTGTCAGAGCTGACTTTGTCCGTGTAGCCGTAAACCTTGTACTAATCTCGACAATGCTACCTGTACGTACTAGCGTGCGTACATATTACTCTTGAAGTTCTAAGATTGGAACCGGAGGTCCGTTTCATCTAAGCGTTTTTCTTATGCGCACCAGCGTGCGTCTGACATAGCTAAAATGTTCACATTTTTCTTACTTTAAAAGCGTTGTTTTTTTTCCTCGCACACTGAGGCGTGCGAGCCTACTGGAATTAATGATCATCGAGCCCTACGGGGGAGTCTATTGTGACTTGCGTTGAGGCTCTGGTGGAACTGAAGATCAAATCAACTCACGGACAGACTGCAGCGAATCGTACTTAACGAAGCTTCCTCTCGTGGAGTAATGTTGCGAACGGTCGTAACAAACGGACAGACTATAGCGAGTCATACTTAACAAAGCTTCCTCTCGTGGGGTGATGTTGCAAGCGGCCGAAACTCACGGACATACTGCAGCGAGTCGTACTTAACGAAGCTTCCTCTCGTGGGGTAATGTTGCAAGAGGCGGTAACTCACGGACAGACTGCAGCGAGTCGTACTTAACGAAGCTTCCTCCCGTGGGCTAATGTTGCAAGAGGCTGTAACCTACGGGCAGACTGGAGCGAGTCGTACTTAACGAAGCTTCATCTCGTGGGGTAATGTTGCAAGAGGCCGTAACTCACGAACAGACTGCAGCAAGTCGTACTTAACAAAGCATCCCCTCGTGGGGTAATGTTGCAAGCGGCCTCAACTCACGGACAGACTGCAGCGAGTCGTACTTAACGAAGTTTCCTCCCGTGGGCTAATGTTGCAAGCGACCGTAACTCACGGACAGACTGCAGCGAGTCGTATTCAACGAAGCTTCCTCCCGTGGGCTAATGTTGCTGGAGGCCGTAACTCACAGACAGACTCCATCGAGTCGTACATAACAAAGCTTCCTCCCGTGGGCTATGTTGCAAGGGGCCAGAACTCACGGACAGCCTGCAGCAAATCGTAATTAACGAAGCTTCCTCCTGTGGGGTAATGTTGCAAGCGGCTGTTTCAGGTTCAGTTCCCTTCATAATATTTATATACGATCTCGATAGAAACGTGCCTTCGAACATTAACAAGTTGAAAAGTGCCGACAGAACTGGAGTGTCAGCAGATCCAATTAGACTTGAATAAAATTGTTGATTGGTCAGAAAAGTGGCGATGAAATTCAGTGTCGACAAATGTAAAGTTATACACGAATATTCCCTGTCCGAAAATAAACTGATTTCTGTCATGGAAGAGAGAGACCTGGGTGTCATCAATGGTAGCGATTGAAAACGTTGCAAGCTACATAATGATGCCGCTAAAAAAGACAATGAAATGCTAGATATGGTTTCCCGCACAATCTCGTACAAGAGCAGACACAGAGAGTTATGCAATATACAGTGAGTTACGCGATGCACAGGGAGTTATGCAATGCACAGTGAGTTATGCCATGCACAGTTATGTCATGCATAAAACTCCCTACAATGCACAGTGAGTCATGCAATGCGCAGTGACTTATGCAATACACAGTGAGGTATGCTATGCACAGTGAGTTTTACAATGCACTGTGTTACAAGGAGTTACAAGGAATTAGAGATCCAAAGGGGCGATTTCTGCCATCCTTCAATTTGCATCGAAGTCAACCTTCCGGAGTCCCCCGAGAGGGGGACTCACCGTGTGTAACTCTCTCCAGTCACACAGACCCCGAAGAGGCTTTTGTGTGCTGCAGAGCATTCCTTTGGTTCTGTAACCGTCGAGGGATCTCATCTCTCCCCCCACCCTATTGTTGGGGGTGGGGAGCAGTGTAGCGAGAGGTCTTAGCATCGGCTGTCCCTTCCCTACCAGAGACCGGTGTATTGGGGCAGGGCTCTCTCCTGTCCCACTGCGCTGGCGATTAGATCACTGAATCGTTTGGCGTTACAGCTTAGCCTCTCTCACCACGGGCAGGTGGCTTGCTTCTCTTGGGTATGCGCAGAGCCTGACCCATCTAGATATATTGTCTAACCAATCTACTGTGTTGTGTGTGGTGTGGTGGTCGTAGCTATGGATGTTGATTTTTCCGGGACTGCACAGGGTGAGCCACGTGCAGCCCCGTGCTCTGCTCGGGGCTGCATCTCTCTCAGTCATTGCGCTGAGGGCTATCTCTTTACCATCTAAGCAACAGGTTTCAGAATGCAAGTGGAAGTGTTGGGGGTTACACAGCTCAAGCCCTGTCAGCCTGTTGTGTTCGGCAACGCCGCCCACACCCCTTCAGCTCTCTAAACTGTCTACTAATTGGCTCTGTGGCTAGTAGTTGAGATAGTGGAGGATACGGCCCAGCCTACGCTCGAACGTGTCCACTGATTCGCTCTCGATCACTGTTGGCGGAAGTCTATTTCAGACATTGATGATTTTGGAGGTCATCAGGTCACCGCAAGGTCGGGTGCTGAATCTCTTTGGTTGGAGTTTCGGCCCATGGTTCCTGGTAAGGTTGTTATTTAACGTGGAAAGATTTCTGTGCTATATTTTGTTGAAACCCTTCAGGATTTTAAAGGTCTCGATGAGTTGCCCTCGAAGTCTACGTTTCTCTAGGATGAAGAGTTTTAGTTCTCTTACCCTTTGTGCCTAATGGATGTGATCATCTTGGTTGCCCTAGCTTGAACCCTGTTCAGTCTTTCAATGTATTGGACGAGGGTGTGGGACCAGAATTGGACAGCGTATTCTAGTAGTGGTCTGACTAGGGTATTGTACAAGGTTAGAATAATTTCCCTGTCTCGGTACTTGAACTGTCTCCCAATGTATCCGAGGACTTTGTTTGCCTTTTTTTCTACTTTTATACACTGCCTGGAGAATTTCAAGTCCGCGCTGATGTAAACTCCTAGGTCTTTTTCTAAGTTGGTGTTGGGATCTAGCTACCCAATAGGGAGTAGTTTGCAGATCCGTTTGTTTGACCGATGTGCATGACGGTACACTTGTCCGTGTTGAATCGCATTTGCCATGTCGCGGACCACTCCCCGATTACATCGAGGTCTTGTTGGTGGTGCTGGACAGCTGTGGGGTGTGTCGCGTTTGCTCCAAGTTCGGTGTCATCAGCAAACATAGATATTTTGCCAACGAGGCCTGTATCTAGATCATTGATATAGATGAGGAACGAGAGTGGACCCAGGACTGATCCTTGGGGGACTCCGCTCATGACAGGAACCCGCGATGAGCTTTCACCGTTGATCACCACTCGTTGTCACCTGTCTGAGAGCCAATGCTCAATCCATTCCGAGATTATGCCCACGACTCCAAGAGCTCTCACTTTAGTGAGAAGTCTCTTGTGAGGGACTTTGTCAAATGCCTTCTTAAAGTCAAGATACAGGATATCTATAGCCCTCGAGTCGTGGTAGATAGAGATCATGTGGTGGAAGAATTCTAAGAGGTTGGTTAGGCATGATCTTTTACAACGGAAACCGTGCTGACTGTCCCCCTGTAGGTTATTTGTCTCTAGGTGGTGAGCTATATAGTCTGCTATGATGGACTTTAACATTTTACCCACTACTGATGTCAGGCTGATGGGTTTGTAGTTTGCCGGGAGGTTTTTTGGCCCCTTCTTGTGGATAGGAGTGACGTCGACTACCTTCATGTCTTCGGGAACCGTCCCTTTTTCTAGAGATTCGTTGAAGACCACCAGTTGATGGGGGGCGATTTCATCCGAGACAGCCTTAAATACTCTCGGGAGAAACCCATCGTAGTGTGCAGATTTGTTGGCTTTCAGCTTCTTGATTTTGGCAGCTATCTCTGCGGTCGTGCATTGGATGACCTCCAAGAAAAGCATCCCCGGTACCTAATGGGAGGTTCCGGGATTGCATCTTCACTCTCTACGGTGAATACGCTAACAAAGTAGTGGCTTAGTACCTCAGCTATTTCCGAATTTGAGGTGGTCAGATTTCCTTGGTCCGTGGTAAGTGGACCGATGGAAGCCCTGATAGGTTTCCTGCTATTTACGTGGCTGAAGAACTCTTTCGGGGTTGCGCTTGCATGCGGGTGCAACTCGGCGTTCTTCATTATGTTGGGCTACTCTAATTCGCCTTCACACTACCCTACCTAGTTTCCCGTGCTCATTCCACAGTCGTGCTGATGGGTTCTCCTTGAGGCGCAGGAATGTTCAATCTCTGCAGCTATGGCAACTTCGATCCCTCTATTGAATCATATCGGATTTGGCTTCTGTTTAGCTCGTACATTCTTGCTTGGGATGCAGCTTGCCTGGACGTCCAGAAATTTGGTTTTGAAATTCACCCATGAGGCTTCAACTGTTTCCAGTCTGGTTGGTTGGATGTTGCCAAGTTCACTTTTAAACTTTATGAAGTCTGCTCGTCGAAATTTGAGTTGGGGGTTTATTGGCTCGTGGATGAGGCACCTGACCATGTTTCTGTGCTCAGGGGTTCCCCTACAGTAACCTAGGTAACCAGGTTTTCTTTTGTAGCAAATATCAAGTCTAGGAGGCTGTTTTTCCTGGTGGGTTCCTCGACCAGTTGTTCCAGAAAGTTGTCATTGGCGAAGTCAACCAGCCTGTTACCCTCTACGTCTGCCGTTAGGTTTTCCCAGGTAACATTGCAGTTAAAGTCCCCCATGATCACTGCTACCATGTTTTGGATGAGCTGTGTGAGGAGCTCGTAGAGGGATTGGTCGATATCTACTGTTTGGTGGGGTGGCCGGTAGAAAAGGAGCACGGGTACCGTTCTGACTGTGCCCTCGACTTCTACACCTATGACCTCGTGTGGGGTGCCCATGGTGCGGTGGGTGGCTCTGAGGTGATTTCGCACATAGATTGCGACACCTCCTCTCCGTCTGACAAGACGGTCTCTTTTAAAGAGGTTGTGACCTTCAAGATTGAACTCACCTTCAAAGTCATTCTCTTCTGTTTGGATTCAAGTCTTCGTGATGCCTATCATGTCAGGCATCTCTAAGGCAGCACGCCAGCTGAATTCTGATTGTTTGTACCTGATCGATCTAGTGCTCAGAATCAGCATCCGGAGGCCATCTACGTTATTTTCAGCTCTTCGGATGCGCTCTCGTTTCCCTGTTGCGGTAGTAGCGTTTCGTCATCGTTACTTCTGGGGTGCGGTTGGGGTGGTTGAGGGTCCAGGTCATGCCACTTTTCATCACTCCCGCTGCCCACGTCAGACCTCTCTACGCCGCTTTGGTCCTCGTCAATCTCGTTTCCATTTGTCGAGTCAATTTGGTTAGACCCGTTCTTGGGTAGACCCGGTGGGACGATTGGTTCATTGGTCGAGATCTCTCCAGCCAGGGCTATCGCCTCACGGTCAGAGATCTCAGTGGCGGACTTGTAGTCGCTCCTGCTGCTGCGGTCGTTGTCGCTTTAGCTAGAGCATTGAGCTGAAGCTAGAGCTAGAGCTGATGACGTTCGGGTCTGACCAGCGTGATGCTGGCGGCCTTCGCGGAGTTTTCTGGGAGCGTCGGGATCCCGGATTTTACGCTGGAGGTCTCGGGTTCAGTCTCCGTGCCTGGGGAGTAGTCTGCAACATTAATGAGGACGCTATCGTTTGTGTTGCCACTGTTGGGGGTTTTCTTCCTCTTATTTTTCAGCATTTTTCTTATGTGGTGTGTGGGGGCTGTCTCCACGTTGGGTGTTGTAAGTGGGGGTGATGTGGGCGTGTGTGTTTCTGTGTTAATGTTGATTCTTTGCTTAGAAGGCTGCTCAAGATTCCAGTTTAATCTTGAGTTTAGCAGGCCTGCAAGTTTGTGTGATCCTGTGGCGTTGAGGTTTATTCCGTTCCTCGTGAAGAGCTCCCTTTTGTTTCGAAAGGCGTCCCAAGAGTTGACGAGTCTAACCCCGGCTTTGTTGCACAGTGCCCCCACTCCTCTGTTCAGGGAGATGGCTTTGCTGTGTGCCTCCCTGCTGAGTTTGAGGCGAGGGAGAAGACCAACAATGATAACCTTGTTGCTCTTCTCTTCTACCGTGTTTATCAAAGCAGTAGAGTTTTTCATGAAGAGCTTGGTGAGGCCGTTTCGACCCTTTCGTAGAAAGAGGTCGTTCCCTCCTGCCAGTGAGTTATGCAATGCACAGTGAGTTATGCTATGCACAATGAGTTATGCAATGTACAGTGAGTTATGCAATGCATTTGTTGGACTACATCTCGAGTACCTCTTCTAATGCTGGCCTCCATGTATTAGAAAAGACGGTATTTAATTAAAGAAGCTTCAACGTAGAGCAACCAAACTTACACTTTCGCTGTGCAATAAATCGTCCGCAGACAGACTTTGCAAACTCAACCTTTATTCAGTAGCGCATTTTTTCACTGTAAATGCGAACGAGTGACCAGGAATAATGGATCCAAAATTGTTGGGAAGCGTTTCTCACTCGACATCACGTTCAATTTCTTCACGTTTATAGTTGTCGTGGAATGGAGCAAGCTTCCAGCGGAGGTTGTGAACAGCGATACAATCAAAACGTTTGTATCGCTGTTACCAGAATCGCCGCTAATTAGCATGAGGATGCAGCACGCTTCAGGAACTGTTTCCGGCATTAGTACCAGCATATTCATTAAACAAAATTGTGTCCGTCATTATCACTCGTACGCCATTGACACTCGTTTGGTTGGAAAAGTGCTCGGCATTGGTTCCTACGTGTTGCAAAACAGTGTCCAGCAACGACACCGGTCAGCATTGGTTTAACGAGGGAAAAAACTGAGACAATCTCAAATTGGTCTTACAAAAAAATGTCCTTTTTAATTCATTTGACTGAGATTGATAGATTATAAAGCTCGAAACCATTCAGCTCTCTTGCTTCTGAAATTATACAAGCCCTCAATTCTGTCTCTTCCGGCGAACGAACGCTGAGTCTCAAGGAATTGATTGAACTACTCGGATGCTCTCGAGTAAGGGTCTATTTTAAGTTGTAACCATTTCTTCTGCCTGCACGACTTAATGCACTGATTATATTCCGTGTATGTATTTACATACAGTACTATTACTCGGCCGAGTAGTTAGCGTATCCGACTGCAATGCTAGCCTCTTGTGCTGCACATCGCGAGTTCGAGCCTCGGCAAAGACACGGCGGTCTTGTGGCGGGGAGATTGGGCGCCTCCCCCTTCTGTGTCAGCCTAACTTAGCCACCCTCCAGATAAGGGAGAAACGACTGTGTGTCTATACATACATACATACATACACTATTACTCTAATATGGAGGGGGACTTAGTTAAGCTGACACAGAAAGGGGAGCAGCCCACTGTAATATGGAGGGGACTATGTTAGGCTGATGCACAAAGAGGCCCAAACTTTTTGCCTATTAAAATTCCCAACTATTCTAACCATATTTGTTATCTCCATCTTTTATCCGCGGATTTCATTTTCTCCTTCCTCTGTTTCTAGCTCGGACTCTTCCTCCGATAACACTCACGTCTTCATCACTTTAACGGAGACTCGCTTGTGATGCGACCACGATGTTTTTTTCTACAAATTTTAATGATTATTTTTCAAGTACGTATTAGGCATGGAAAATGAAATCACTTTCACAATCCGAAGTGGTGTCAAAATAAAGAATTAACCAGTATGTTTTTGCCTCGTTATAGACCGAGTATTTTATGCGTTTTAGACCGAGCACCAGGGTTTTTACTCCGGTTAAGACGGTACACCGCGTTTTTCACTTTGTTATAGGCCCTGCACCGTAGTTTTTACTGCGTATAGACCGAACACCGTTATTTTTACCTTATTTTAGACCCTGTACCGTGTTTTTTATTACGCCGTGTTTTTAATAGCATTGTGGACCGTGCACCGTGTTTTTATTGTATTGTAGACCGTGTACACACCTTCGTCCTGTATTTTATATTTAACAATCGATATTATGAAGTAGATACTGTATGTTTTATGAATGCAAATGTTTCTCAAGTGTCCACTCTAAATCAAACTACCATCAAACGAAGTGGCAGCAACACGGTATGTTTACCTTAACATAATGGTTAATATCATCCCAACATGCATGCCCTCTACGTGAATCGAGGGCATATGCGTTGGGTAATTGTTACTTCCCTCGAGAACGTTCAGAAGTTTTCATAGTCAAATTTTCTGTCGGTTTTAACCAGTGGGCCCAAGAAACCAACATCTTACGTGTAAATCAAGCAATTCTGCATCTGGAAACGGAAAACGTTGATCGCACGAATTTTGTCAACCTTTATCTAAAGAAAAAAACTATTATATTTGTAACCCTATGATACGCACTATGTAAATGTAGTTTGATTTAGTATATTGTAGTAAACTTATTCTGTGAATCATGACGAGAAAAACGGCGGCATCACCAATAATCCGAATTTATTGGGCAATTAAAGTTGATGGGTCATCAATGGGCTCTCGCATGGTTGCATAACCAGCTCGACCTTTATGTGATAAGCTGCTAACGCCATTCAACATTAATAGTCGTATGCTTGCCATAATTTCCATCAGCAGCGGTTCTTCCTTAACCAAAATTATAAAGGCATACTTGAAGCTCATCGTTGACTGGCACTGCTGATACCATGTGTATTTATTAACAACCTTCGTTAATTGGCACTGCTGATACCATGTGTATTTATTAACAACCTCCTCGTTAATTGGCCCTACTGATACCATGTGTATTTATTAACAACCTCCTCGTTAATTGGCACTGCTGATACCATGTGCATTTATTAACAACCTCCTCGTCAATTGGCACTGCTGATACCATGTGTATTTATTAACAACCTCCTCGTCAATTGGCTCTGCTGATACCATGTGTATTTATTAACAACCTCCTCGTTAATTGGCTCTGCTGATACCATGTGTATTTATTAACAACCTCCTCGTTAATTGACACTGCTGATACCATGTGTATTTATTAACAACCTCCTCGTTAATTGGCTCTGCTGATACCATGTGTATTAATTAACAACCTCCTCGTTAATTGACACTGCTGATACCATGTGTATTTATTAACAACCTCCTCGTTAATTGGCTCTGCTGATACCATGTGTATTAATTAACAACCTCCTCGTTAATTGGCTCTGC
>SDVV010015797.1:0-14431 GCA_016164225.1 Gammarus roeselii | reverse complement strand
AGTACCTCCTCTCCCTGGGTCACCTCTTCTCAACCAACCTCGATACATATAATAATAATGATAAAATTCAAAATTTATCACCATGAAAAAAGGGCAGAGAAAAATAATAGAGCCCAAGAAAGAAGAAATGATAAAATACTAAAATAAAGTGTTAATGATCTATAAAATGAATAAGCATCCATCCACCCCAAGAAAAGGAGAGAGTGATGGGTGAGAGCGAGGAAAGACAATGAGGGTTACGCCTCATCACCCCAGTCCTTCCCGGTTGGTCCGTGACTTGAAAATACCTACTGGGGTTCACTCTCTCTAATAAATCGACAACTTTACATAACGCAACTGAACCTATTTTAGGGAGTATTCTGAGTACGTGCATCATTCGCGATGTGAATTGGTGTCCTTGGATTCATGTTAACATGCCTGAGGAGTGAACAACAGTTTGATTCGGAAAACATTCAAATTTTATTTTATATTAATGCCACCACAGTGGATTGAAATCAAATATTCCTGTATACTTGACGACAAATACTATTCCTTTCCAAAATGATGCACGAATATTGTCGAATTAAATGTAGTAAAAATTAATATTCAGTTTAACCGGAAATATGATTTGAGGGATGATAGTTATAGTGACTCACATTTACTTATCATTTATCACGTTATTCTAACATAATTTCTCTCGAGTTAATTAGTTGACAAACCATACCATGTTTATTTTCTTTCCTAACAGTTGTAAGAAACAACGATCAAAATAACATGGTCATTGAGTGGTGGACTTTCCTCGGTGACTTTTAATTGATAACCTAATGATTCTAACAGAACTGTTAAATTGAGGTTGCATGTATTAGGCTATGTTCTATTGAACGACTAAAAATGTGAAGGTGTGCTATTTTGCGAGGCATGTAGATTTTGCAGGGCTTTAAACGACGATTTCAGAGCCAGCGTCTGAGCTTCGGTGGAGATGGACCCCTCAATCAAAACAAATCTTGACGTCTCTCAATTGATGCTGATTCAAAATGTTTGACGCAATGACAGATACAGCTCTGTTGAAATATCAATACAAATATATTTGCACAAGCTATTCATCCGGAATGGGAATAATTTTATTACCGCTGTCGACAAGTAGACAAAAAACGAACATAAAACATTCATCTGAAATTGTACACAAATTACCAATTGTTAATATTATACACGAATTGGGTTAACCAGATAAATGGTCCGACGTATGTGGTTATTCATGTTTAGGATTGCTTAAAGTATTTTTGAGTAATTGATTGATTCAAAACTTTGATGGTTCAATGGTTCCAATGATATCAGGTTGAAACATTCACAAAACTTTTTATACTTACTGTATACATATACACTTTCGAAAAGATACTTGATCCAGATCTATCCCCCAAAATGAACGTTTTTCGCATTACCTACGAACGAAATTTACATGAATGAAGCTTTCGAACCGTGCTAGGTCTTATCTGCATGACCGGAAATTAATGTTAAAAATCCTTGAAATTAGCTTTGAGTTGACTCAGAATTCCTCAACAAGTCTCCCGTGAACGCGATAAATTCAAGAACTTTAACGATACTACTCACGAAAATATCCCATTCACTGTCGCTCCTTCTATGATCTCATGTGACAATAATCCAGAAATCTGTTCATATAGTACTAACTACAGTTCTCTGAGCATGTTTTTTCTGTAGATATTAGGCGCTGTCTGTGGAAATATGCAATAAAGGTTTATCAACACTATTTATAATTATGATTCGTCAACGCATAAATAATTGTCATCTAGTATCAACAGATAAAGCCGCACTAAATTCTAAACGTACAAAAAGATATATGATGCAATTTTTACAATCGACCTACAGTGTAACGCTGCCTAAAGCAGGGCGCTCGCAACCGCTGCCCTACCCAGCTCATATGTAGTAATTGTGAACTAAAATAATGTGCGTTAACGCTGATATGAGGAAAAGGTATCTTAGGTGTATCTTGCTGTTGATAGATGTATTGAAGCTACTCTGCTGCACCGCCGCTTGCTGTTGGTCTGCAACAAAAGTGGGAAGGGTTTAGTAGTGGAGTAGCTCTGTTGCAACGCCGCTTGCTGTTGGTCTGCAACAAAAGTGGGAAGGATTTAGTATTGAAGTTGCTCTGTTGCAACGCCGCTTGTTGTTGGTCTGCAACAAAAGTGGGAAGGGTTTAGTATTGAAGTTGCTCTGTTGCAACGCCGCTTGTTGTTGGTCTGCAACAAAAGTGGGAAGGATTTAGTATTGAAGTTGCTCTGTTGCAGCGCCGCTTGCTGTTGGTCTGCAACAAAAGTGGGAAGGATTTAGTATTGAAGTTGCTCTGTTGCAACGCCGCTTGCTGTTGGTCTGCCACTAAAGTGGGAAGGGTTTGGAGTGATGTTTGTGATCGGTCTGCTAAGGCCTCTCTTCTTCCTAAATAAAGCCTTGTTGATAGTAAGAAGAATGATAAACACTGATTACCCATTACATTAGTTTTTTTATTCAAGGAATGTCAGTCTGTACTTCACGAATATATTCACCTCTCTCTAGCAGAGCCGAAAACACATGTGCAGATTATCGGCAATGAAGATTCACTGACAGCTCTGCCTTTTGACGGAATATCAGTTGCAGTCGTTCCCTGCTTTTATCTTTACTAGCCTATTTGTTTTCTTCGTAGGAAACAGTAGACAGAGATCAGATGCAATACATTATACAACCACCCAGAATTAAATCAACGTACGTTGCAAACACTTGATTGACATGCCGGGCCTGGACGACATCGGTGCGGTAGCCGGGCAAACCTACCTGTACGTGCAGAACAATCAATGCTGGCCGATATCGATGCGGTAGCCATGCAAACCTACCTGTACGTGCAGAACAATCAATACTGGGCAATATCGATGCGGTAGCCGAAAACCTACCTGTTCGTGCAGAACAATCAATGCTGGCCGATATCGATGCGGTAGCCGGACAAACCTACCTGTACGTGTAGAACAATAGAGGCTGAACAGCATCGGTATATTGGAAGGGTTTCGTAAGCATGACTGACTTGCTGTGACGTGCATATCAATCGAATAGTAAGCCTGGCTTACCTGCCTGGACGTGCATAGCAAGCGGTCTGCATGCCTCATTACCTGCCTGGACGTGCATAGCAAGCGGTCTGCATGCCTCATTACCTGCCTGGACGTGCATAGCAAGCGGTCCGCATGACTCATTACCTGCCTGGACGTGCATAGCAAGTGGTCTGTGTGCTTCATTACCTGCCTCAACGAGCACAACAAGCGTTCCCAAATGTTGACTAATATGCATATTTGAACATCGCAAATAATGACGTGCACAGCAATCGGTGACGTGCACTGCTATTGATGATGTGAACAACAATCGATGTGACGTTTACAGCAATTGGTGACGTGCACAACAATTGTTGACGTGCACAGCACTCGGTGACGTTAACAGTAATTAGTGACGTTTTCACCAATTAGTGACGTACACAACAATTATTGACGTGCACAGCAATTGGTGACGTTTACAGCTAATAATGACGTGCACAACAATCACTGTGTAAGCTATTCTGCTCTGGCATTCATTGCAGGCAGTGCATTGGGTTGGACTTAGTAGTCTGCACGTCCACAGCAAACTGTCAAAAGCCTGGTAACCGTGCCTACGAATGACTAACCCGCCTGTACGTGCACTGTGACAGAAGCCAGTCCTCCAGTGTTGGGTCGACAAGAGTACCGTCCGCTGTCGCGAGACAGAACCGAGGATAGGAGGAGTTTGCTAACGGTTCGAGTTGCTGTCTTTTCCGTCTGTGGATAGGGAACAAAATCGCCACATTGAATGAAAAAAATTTGATTGAATAGCATTTAGATTCATGTATGATTTAGGTGAAAGATTGACTTTTTTTTTGGTGTAATATGTCATGAATGATACCAGCCAACAATTGCCAGTGTCGGCAAAGTTTGTCAAAATCATGACCAAACATTAGCAAGTTTGAAGGCTGCCAACACTGACTATAATAAGTTAAATTTATCCTAACTGATCAATCTCACATGCGTTGGCGTATTAGTTATGCAATATGCAACATGTCACACGAAGATCACTCACCTGAAGAGAAATGCCTCCTCTGGGACTGTCGTAGTCGAGTTTGGTACCGCCGTGATACCAGGTGATGTGGCCTGGCCCCCTCTGGTAATCGTGTTTTATGATGCAAGTAACGGCCAGCACGCTGCCAAGCTGGATGAACCTTTCTGAAGGACCCTCCAGTTCAACAAGCGTGCCTAGCGAGAACAATGAGAACGATGCGTAAGGATTCGAGGCATGTGGTATGGCATCAGCATCAAATAGTAGCTTCTTTTCAATCTCCCTCCTAACAATATTCTAGAAATACATCGAATCTGAGTTCGTCCTGAAAATTTTGAACTTGCTTATTTGCGTAAAATTTATTCTAAAATTCCTATTGTCAATTCATTCCGACGACTTTTTGCAGTATAAATGTTTAATGAGATTCTTTTGCTGTATTCTTTCGTTGGCGCGGAAATCTTCAAAAAAATTCTAAGGCAATTTTTAGTATACAATACATTTTTACAAATTGACATCCAGATTATAAAAGTCATTAAAATAATTTCTTGTATACACATAAAACCACATCTGATGATCTCCTCAAATTTTTATTCCAGGTCGTCTTGAGGCATTCAAAGTTTAAAAACATATAAAATCCATCTGATTGCTCAGAATAGAGTTTTTTACTTTTGTATAATTTCAGAGGAAATAATGTTGTCCAGCTGCAATTACCATTGCGAGAAGAAATGTTGCCATAAATTAACACAAACATTATGAATATGTGGTACGAAAAACGGATCAACAAGCCCTTAATGTGTGCCAAAGAGATAACGGAGGTGCCATCCTCTCTCTGATATTTTGATACTAAATACATTGAAAGAGTGCACGAGTAATCTACAAAGAGAAGGTAAAATGTGTGATAAGAAACTGATTGAATTATTTTCGCGTCCGTTATCATCGATTTGTTGCATAATATTATGAGAACAGATATTAATAAAACAACATAATAATCACCATAAGTTTTCAAGTTCAAAGGTTTACACGAAATGGAAAATTATGACTCAATAAAAATAATGGAGAAACGTTGTCTGAGTTTATGCAATCATCAGGCATGAATTAGGTTGTTAGTTTAGTTAATGGTGCAAGCAAGTACCTACAAATTCTGTTATATACTCATACAGTCTACGGGAAACCATTACCACTTTTGATCAAGGCACCAACCCTCTGAGTGGCCTCTTGCATTACCATGTCATTTACGTCGCTAGCCACTTCCCTAATACAGGGTCCAGCGTTTAGCGGTTCTCTGAGAAGGGGCCTTTCTAATCTTGCTGTACACTTATTTGTATTTTTCTACCCTATATGGGGACCGATACATGTCACCGCAGCATGCCAGCGCCAGCACGTTTGAGAGCTTATACATATCACCGCAGCATGCCAGCGCCAGCATGTTAGGTGGGCGATACATATCACCGCAGCATGCCAGCGCCAGCACGTTTGAGACCTTATACATATCACCGCAGCATGCCAGCGCCAGCATGTTTGGGGGCCGATACATATCACCGCAGCATGCCAGCGCCAGCACGTTTGGGGGCCGATACATATCACCACAGCATGCCAGCGCCAGCACGCTGAGGGACCGATACACATCACCGCAGCATGATGCCAGCGACACACGTTTCTCTGTACGAGACTCGTGCCTAAACAACATCATTGGTCAATACTGTGAATTGTTTTTTTTTCTATTGCCGTATATAAAACAAGCTTGTATCATTGATACCTATAGCCAGCTTCCAAGCAGCCCATCCAAAGGTCTATTAATAATCCGCATGTATTTCAGACGGAATCGTTTAGAAGACAAGCCTCGGCTGCACTGGATTGTTTTTCATCGTTGGTTGGCTTAACATGAATGTCGCAGACAGGTATAATAAACTTTTATTTTGTTGGCCTGCATGGAGCATGGGTCAACTGCTACCCATCCATGAAGCAGGCTGTTGGGCCTTCTCAGATCAGCCATCCGGACGATTACAGCTTGTCCTTTTAATATAATGGATTTGGAGGTTGTATTGCATTATGTGCTCCAAATACCGCATGCCATGCAAATAGCAATATATTTGTTGCATTTTAATCAGCAATTCAGCACACGGTGGAGCATCGTGCGCCTAACTACTGGCTCGCCTTAGCCTCGGCTACTGGCCTGGACAAGCAGCACGGTTCGGCCATCAACGATGATGTTCACAAAATGGAGTGCGGTCACGAAGAGAGTTTAGAGTTACGACTACCATGAGGGTAATATTTTGCGATCAGGAGAGCCATGTTATTACTTACTCTTCCGCTGCGTGAGACATAATACTTACACTTGGGACGAGCATGTGAGAGTGCATGAAAGGCTTTATGAGGCCACGAGTTATGATGCCGGCGTGATGTTTGATAAAGTGGGTAATTTGGATGTATGGTCATAAACAAGGATGCGAAGCAATATGCTGAGCTAAGAAGTGCTCCATAATCGATGCCATGGTGGCTTTGTCACTGTTTTTGTTGACTCTATGATTTCCGAACACTAAAAATTCCTACAAGTAACTATAATTGATATATAATATATTCCCTTTCCAATGATTTTTCTGTTCGTGTTTCATGTACTCAATTTTTCTTGTTATCTCGTTCGTATAAGAACATGAATTTTTTTTGCTCATTTAAAGGGCTCACTGAAATGATTTTATTTTATTCATAAGTATTCTATTATGTTAACAGTGTAGGTAATTTCAAACGTGTGTAATTAGTTTGCCAAACGCTTCGTGAGTGAGTGTTATGTACAATCCAATGTTGGACATTTTCTACTCTCGATTTCTTTATTAATGGTCAGTGCGAACATCATATGGTCATGATTGCATAAATGGCACTATACGTAACTCATTCTACTTATTGGGTAGGAAATGAATATTCACTCTGTTTCGTTGGGCTTAACTTATTGAACAATGGGAAACATAGTTAGTCCTCCAACAATATCTATTGAGTGGTGGAACGTCGTAAATGTTAAGTTATTTACTACCATACCGTCTGAGGCATTATTAAGTATATTTCAGTGGTGCTTCGCTTCTGGCTATTGAGATATTCTTGTTGTCATTCATCCCGTTTCTTATACAAAATGAAGTGGAAATCCTTTATCCATTAAATTTTTGATTCCTTCGTATAAATGCAATCAAAATTTCTACATTTCTGATATTTTTTAGATTGAAATGCTGCTCACTCTCTTTCAACACAAACAGGTTTATCATCTTTCAAAAGTTTTGTTATTTCCACTTTTTAATTGATGCCAGATTTGGAGAACAATGAAAATATCATTGATTCAGTTATTATATGGTAAATGCCAAAATGAATATAAATGAAATTTGAACGGAATATTTATTTGCCCCATTTTCATAACATTTATTTTTTAGAGCAACAAATTATTTTCCATCAATGTTTTCAATTGCCCCCATCATTTATGTAACATGTTTTAGGAATATAAATACAACAAATTAAAGACCGTATTATGAGATCCCGTTAAATGTCTAGCTGGTAATAAAAAAAATCAAATTAGGAATTGGCATTTCAGGATTATTTCTTACGACATATTTCATTGAATTATTTTCATAGAAACAAGTGTCTTTCTGCTGAAAACCCATAACATTAGATGCAATGAAAAGCGGCTCAACTAAACACACCATTGATGGGAAAGCGCATTAGTGTGGGTAAATTTTCCACTTTTAAATGGATCATAAAAGATTGCAAGTAGTGTGTTTACCTGTGTGTGGGCTCAATTAAAATTCCGGTATGCGTGACACTCGCCGTTGGTAGTCCGAGTAATCACCAGAAGTGCCCATCTAACACATTTTCAACTCGTGTTAGCGAACCTTCACGATATACGTTTCTCCTGACAGTCTCGTCGACCATCCAAAAGCTCTACCTTTCGCTTCCCGTTCATCTCTGGCAGAACTCGCCGGGTGTAAGCCCATAAATGAATATTTCCACGCCTGATTCTTCGGTCACTTCCTTGATTGACCCTGTTTTACAAACTTTTCACTGATTGGCTGTTTCATAGCTAACTCTTCACTGACTGGCTCGTACCCGTTTGCAAATAAAATTAGTTTGGCCTTTCAAAACCGCAAATTATGAGTCGATCTGACTCATAATTTACTGACTCATAGATTTACTGACTCACAGCAGCTGAAAGTAGGGCACTTTCCCTTCAAAAAAGGAAGGAGGGTGTTATGACATAGCTTGATTAGCTAGCCTCTATATTTGTCTCAACGTGGGCTCGTCCAGTTTTCGACTGTAGCTCGTTGGGTCAGCATCTAATTGTGTGGACTCCTGTATCGTGTGTAAGCTATGCCTGCTCTGGCAAACGGTGTTGGACCCGAGGCTCCAGACAAGGAACTCTATATCACTCAATTTGTCACCCCACCACCTCCCACTCAACTTGCCACCCCACCAGCTGCCACTCAACCTGCCACCCCACCACCTCGCACTCAACCTGTCACCCCAACACCTCCCAGATTTGAGCCTCATATCACCCAAACCGCAAAGCCAACACAGCCTCTCGCCACCCACTGGAACTCACGCCACCTATCCTCTGAAGCCAAAGACTCGATGATTCGATGCGGCCTGTTGGCTGCTTGGGGTAGATACGGAGCTGCACAAGAGAACCGACCCAACAAAGGAGCCTCACTCAACAAAGGCAGCTGATAAGCAGGACACGGAGGTCAAATCGCCTGCTCCACGCAAACATATCCTGGTGCCAATTGCATCGGCAACGGAAATGACTTGGAAGGCGGGAAATCTGAGAAAGTCGACCGTGAACGAAAACGAATTAAACACCTCGTTGGAACAGGTCGAATGACATGTGAAGGCATCTTTCCCTTACAACGAAGCAGGATAAATGTGTCCATCTATGGGGACATCGCTTGCGAAAAGATTTTGAGTGAGATAAAGCAACTAACCGGAGATGGCAGCTACACAGTAAAGAAACTCAATCGTCCCGGCAAATTCAGTGCCTTCAGAGTCTATGCAAGATACCTGGAAGCTAAGCGCCTCAAATCACCGGATATGTGGCTTGCAAGCGCTTGCGTCCACAAGTTCATTGAAAGCAAGAAAAACTTGGAGCCCTCCAAATAAAATCAGGAAAACGATTTTCTTCAAACCAAATGCAAACTTCTCGAGGAAATCTGCGTCTGGTCACCTTTAACTGTAATGTGTTTAAAAGTTCTGAAAGCGTTGGGGAACAGCTGTGTAGCAATAGTGATATATGTGCGCTGCAGGAGACGTATCTGTTTGAGCACGAGCTTCCGATTAGTCTATCCAGAGATGGCAACGTCCATTTCTTTTCCATATCAATTCAGAGGAGAAGATACTTGGAGGACGCCCGTTTGGTGGACTGACCATCCTGTGGTCTAATAGAGTGAGTTCATTTCTGAAAATTGAGCAGTACAATGATGATAGGATACCTAATGTGGAATTCGTAACTGTGAATAATGGGATGTTAGGTGCAATCCTTCGAGGATCAGGACATGATCATGTATGTGTTATGGGGATTGTAATTGCCACCCAGGCAGCCGCATCTAATGAATGGCCGATACTTCTGTCAGATAATGAACTAGATTTTGTGGACGTGCCACTGTTACCTCGGGATACACACACACACACATGTTAATCACAACGGGAGAACAGTAAAATGGTTAGATCACTTAGCCTTTACCCCAGCAATAGCTAACAATGTTACTCGAGTGCTTGTGGTGAACTACACGCCTCTGTCTGATTACATGCCGCTCCATGCCAAGCTCTCATTATATACACTCCCTATAATGGTTAATGGGGAAACAGCCACACAGTCCATTAACTGGCAAGTCAATGATAAAGATAAGACTAATATATTCTGTTCAGTTCTTATCAATCAGCTCGGGAGTTTGCCACCAGAGGTGCTACGGATTCATGCAGCACCTGAAAGAGACAAATTAGACGAGCTGTACGAGTGTACATGTGGGGCGGCTCAGATGGCTGACAAAGCAGCATATGGAGAGCGAACACCAAGGGGAAGGCACAGGACACCAGGGTGGAACAGGCATCTGGCTGACTTACACGAGGCAAGCAAAGCAGCCTATGTCCAATGGCGTTATACTGGCCAACCCCGAGCAGGCTTATTGTACAATGAAAAGAATAGATCGAATATTGTCTGTAAATACGCACTGCGCTACTGTAAAAAAACACGAGGATAATTTACGTGCAGCTAATCTGTCAGAAAAAACGGACTAAGCTGATGATTGATTTCTGAAAACAAATGAAAAATCTATAACCGAAAGATAGCTCTGTTTCTCAATCTCGTAATGGCATAACAGGGGAGAACGAGTGCTAGCCTGTCTGATATGTGGCGCGACTATTTTCATGGTATCATGAACAGTGTCAACAACGACACTGACTCGTTTTTTGTTGCTGAGGCCCTCAATCAGAATAGTGATGATGATGATGTTTGTATGTGGAACTTAGGAGTGCTGTCATGAAATTAAAAAATGGCAAAGCTCTGGGGAAGGATGGTGTACCTGCGGAAGTATTCAAGTATGGTCCTGTTCAACTACTTCATGTCATGTCTATTTTCTTCATGTATTGTCTATTTTTGCCTTAAACTTAATTACCTTTCTAAGTTACTAATGGATGTTGTTGTGAAACCTATCTCAAAATCGAAGACAAAATATGCGACCGATAAAGGTAATTACAGACCAATATCAATTGCTGCTGCTGCCTCAAAGCTACTAGAAGAAGTTATCCAGAACAGGTTTAGCTACTGTCTGAAAACAACGGCCAACCAATTTGGGCTCAATCCATAGCATGGGACGGAAATGGCTATCTTCACATTGAAGCAGACGATTAATTACTGTGTCAGTAGAGGGTCACCTACGTACCTTTGTTTTTTCGAAGCTGAAAAAGCATTTGATCGTGTCAATCACTGGACACTGTTCAAAAAATGTATTGAAAGAAGGGCGCCAATTCACATTGTTAAGCTACTAAAGTATTGGTACCAGCAGCAGAAATGTGTGATACGATGATGAAGCATATCGTCAAGTACGTCTCGAACAACTAATGGTATAAGGCAAGGAGGCCCACTCGCGGTTCTCCTTTTCAATGTGTATGTAGATAGCGTACATGGCCGACTATCTCGTAGCGGTGTTGGGTGTTACATTGACGGATGCTGTGTTAACGCGATTAGCTATGCAGGAGACATGGTCCTTCTGGCCCCACATGCCGATGATATTTAGACGATGCTAAATATATGCGAGACTGAGGCCACGAAACTAGACTTCGAGTACAATACCAGTAAATCAGTGAGTATGCTAGTGAAACCACTAAGCCAGAGGTTCCAGGAAAGAATGGACAGGGTACTTAGCGGGATCCCGCTGGAGTATCTGGACAGTTTTCCATACTTGGGGCATTTATTAACGAATAACCGGTGTGATAATGACAATATCTCTAAACAACATCGGAAGTTAAATGCCGTTGGCAACCAACTAATAAGAAAAGTCAATGTTTGTACAACGGTTGTTAGGCTGCAGCGTCTTAAAACGTACTGTTATCCTATATACTGTAACTCATTGTGGTATACATTTACCAGGGGTACTATGAGAAAACTGCCAGTAGCATGCAATGACGTATTCAGGATTCTGGTGGGTGTCTCAAGAAGAACGAGTGCTAGCCTAGTATTTGCAGAATATGACGTTGATTGCCTGAAAGACCGAGTAAGAAAAAGTGCATACAGCCTCCAGGAACGAATTGAAAACTCGAATAATCCCTTCCCGGAGGCAGTATATAACAGTGGGGATACGAACTATCTCCCCTTAAAGAAAGATGGGACAGAATACTGCATGTGCAGGAAGATCCCGATATTAATAGGAAAAATGTTTGACTACATGAGGGTGGCTGTCAGGTTGAGATGCGACCTCGAGGATGTTCAGTGATGGGTGGCTCTATAGTCTATACTAAACCTCTCCAACATTGTTTTCTGGCATAAAAGGAATTTTAAGCACGCTTGTCCCAAACTTGATCTGTAAATTGTGGTCGTGTATTTCAATTTTGATATGTCTCCACGTGTGCATTTTTTTTCGACGATTTTTTTTATGTATTAGTAGAAATGTTTTTCTGCTGAACTTATTTTCAGTTGTAACCATTATTGTACCATCGAGTGCCTCAATAATGATTAATTTTATTATTATACCGTTTTTTTTACCTCAGAATACTCGAGGTAATTTATTCGGACACATAGTCAGTGCATTTGTTAGGACTTATCTTACTTACTCACTGTCGTCTGGCTAATTGTCTTCCTCGTGAAGGAAGAAAGGGTGGTCACACAATATACTACTCACTATTGTCTGGCTGGTTGTCTCCCTTGAAAAGGTAGAAAGGGTCGTCACACAATATGCTACTCACTGTTGTCTGTCTGGTTGTCTTCCTCGTGAAGGTAGAAAGGGTCGTCCACATTCTTATCTGAAATAGGAGTAAAAATCTTCGATTACTATCTTGTTTCAACGAATTCAATGAAGAAGACTCGCAATTTTAGAATCTTTGGACGCTGAGCGAATATAATAATATATATGAACTTCATCACTGATGACCAACGATTCTTATTCAATTTTTTACTGGGTTCCGGGTCAAATGAAGATATGAAGTGAAATGCAACATTATTTCGGGCTCTCAAATTCAAACACATCACTCGTATTGGAAAATACGCGAGTCCACTAAAAAATAAAATTATCTGTTCATAAAGGAATGACAAAGGAGTTACAAATGACCTTGAAGTCCTGCACTGGATCGAACTGTCTTCATGACAACCGGTTATTTAGTAATGTGCTGGTTATGGAGTAATGTGCTAGTTAAGGAATAATGTGCTGGTTATGGAGTAATATGCTGGTTATGGAGTAATATGCTGGTTATGGAGTAATATGCTGGTTATGGAGTGATGTGCTGGTTATGGAGTGATGTGCTGGGTATGGAGTAATGTGCTGGTTATAGAGTAATATGCTGGTTATGGAGTAATGTGCTGGTTATGGAGAAATGTGCTGGTTATGGAGTGATGTGCTGGTTATGGAGTGATGTACTGGTTATGGAGTGATGTGCTGGTTATGGAGTAATGTGCTGGTCATGGAGTAATGTGCTGGTTATGCAGTAATGAGCTGGTTATGCAGTAATGTGCTGGTTATGGAGTAATGTGCTGGTTATGGAGTGATGTGCTGGTTATGGAGTAATGTGCAGGTTATGGAGGAATGTGCTGGTTATGAAGTAATGTGCTGGTTATGGAGTAATGTACTGGTTATGTAGTAATGTGCTGGTTATGGAGTAATGTGCTGGTTATGCAGTAATGTGCTGGTTATGGAGTGATGTGCTGGTTATGGAGTAATGTGCTGGCCATGGAGTGATGTGCTGGTTATGGAGTAATATGCTGGTTATGGAGTAATGTACTGATTATGGAGTAATGTGCTGGTTATGGAGTAATGTGCTGGTTATGCAGTAATGTGCAGGTTATGGAGGAATGTGCTGGTTATGGAGTAATGTGCTGGTTATGGAGTAATGTACTGGTTATGTAGTAATGTGCTGGTTATGGAGTAATGTGCTGGTTATGCAGAAATGTGCTGGTTATGGAGTGATGTGCTGGTTATGGAGTAATGTGTTGGTTATGGAGTAATGTGCTGGTTATGGAGGAATGTACTGGTTATGTAGTAATGTGCTGGTTATGGAGTAATGTGCTGGTTATGGAGTAATGTGCTGGCTATATTAATGCACGAAAGTCACAAACGAGCCACATTAGCCGATGTGTGTTATAAATTGTTTATAACTTGTCAATTCATGAAGTTTTGAATGTTACGCAGGAAATAATAATTCATATTTTCTGTTATTGTTTCCAGTCAATTTAGGCTTGATATGAAATCAAACCATGCGATGTCACGTACCGAATTACATTTGTAATAAGACGTAATTCCCGTATACACACAACTTGAAGTGTTACCGTTATATGACATATATTTTTGGGTTAGATCTTAATTGTGAAGAAAATTCGTTATTGCCACCAAATAGGCTCCAATCGTAGCTACGATAAACGCAACGAAATGACTTTGTTACGTTTACCGTTGATTATTTTTTTCCGAAAGGAGGATCCGCCTAATGTTTATCGCAAAGGTGACCGCGAAAACTATTTGTGATACACAAGTGTTGTTGGTGCGGGGACCTTCAAACAGAGGAAGACTAAGAGTGTAAAAATCGTCTCTCGTTGTCAATAAATTTCTTGTTAAAATGTCAACTACATTGATGATGAGGTGTTTTCCTTATAAATAATAAAACAATAAGCGATTCATGATTTACG